>PVKH010001585.1:0-29988 GCA_004027955.1 Chaetophractus vellerosus
ATCTTGCTGATTGATGCAGATGCAATTAGCCCCAGGCTTGCTGGACCCAACAGCTGGGCACAATTACCTGGCCGAGTTGACACATTAGCCTAGCCATCACACACACTAACCCCAAATATGGTGGTTTAAACAACAATCACTTTGTTGTTATCTCTCATTGTTTTGAGGGTCAGGAATTCAGGCATGGCACGGTGGGGAAGATCCATTGTTGCTCCCAGGGTCTAGGGCCTCAGCTGGGTTGACTCAAATGTCCGGAGACTGGAAGAGCTTGGAGTTGGCTTGGCATCTCTCTCTTAGGGCTGTCTCAGGGCTTTTCCATGTGGCCTCCTCAAGTGATCTATCAGCATGGTGGCTGTAAGGTAGCAGGAATTACATGGTGTCTCTGGGTTCCAAGGTGGAAGCCCCAAAGTATTTTATAACCCAATCTTGGAAGTCACACAGCAATACTCCTATCATATTCAATTGGTCCCACAAGGCCAGCTTCCATTCAGTGTGGGAGGGGACAACACAAGTGTGTGAATACTGGCTTGCATGGATCATTGGACTAAAGGGTGAGGAAGCGTTTTGGAGGCTGGTTACCATACTGAGTCATTACCAAGGCTAGTAAGTCTTACTTCTTCAGGTTACTGCACTAACTTTTCTTAGACATGAAGACTAGATAGTTTTCTCCCAGGCATTCACTTTTCCTCACTGTACCCCATACCCCTTCTCCCCTAACATACTGTAATGGGCAGCTGGAGAGATATTAAAAATTTATTTATAGATATATATAGATATCTGATTTTGACTCTTCATGGTCAGAGCTTTACAATGGTTTCTTATTGTTCATAGGATGAAGAACTTCATTCAACAGATATTTGTTGAGAACCTACTATGCCCCAAGCAATATTCCAGGACCTAGGGTTTGGGCAAAGAAGTGATATTGTCTGACTCATGTTTTAACAGGATCACTCCACTGGGGCAAAGGTAGAAATAGATCATTTATATGGAGAGATAAGATGGTATAGTGAAAATGATGAGAAGTGTTTCAGTAAAGGATATATTCTGAGGTTAGAATGAATAAGTTTGCTGATGAATTCATTGTCGGTTATGAAAATAAATGAAGAGTCAAGGATGATGTCAAGCAATTAGAAAGAGAGTGTAGCCATTTATTGAAATGGGTGAATCTGTTGGTAGAATATATTTGGCAACATTTTCCAGCTTCCTTAACTGGGACAGGTTCTCCTGTATATGCTTCTATAGTTCTCTGTAAGTATTATTTAATATCTGAAAGTTACTTTTGCAAGAATGTACACCACATGGGGAGAGGGTCCTCAATGTCTTCATGGTGCCTGGACCTTGGTTGTCCTCAAAAATTATTGTAATCTCCCCCCATGCCCATTCAAAGTTCATGCCTTTAAAAAAAAATAGCCTAACTCAAACTTCTTCCTTAACGTCAAATACCTAGGAGGATAGAGTTTGTGCTTAATGATTTGCAAAGCCTCTCAAAAACCTGAGGATTCTTTTTTTGCTACCAGCAGGGCCATATTATATTCAGACTTGCCCTAGATTTTTTTTTTTTCCATTTGAAAACATGCTGAAGTGTTCAGTGGCAAGTCAGGGAAGGGTTTCACTGGTGTTCTCCACTTTGGACCACCATTTTCCTAGACTCTTCCATTTTCCCATATATGGCAGTCCTTGTGTCATGTTTCTGAAGAACTTAAACTGTTTCAGTGAAAGGAGGTGCTGATTCACTCCTAGTGAAATGTCATTTCAATTCTTTGCTATCTTTCATGGAGAATATTTGTAGAAATGACTGTTTAGCACAGAAGGTGAGAAGGGAAATGGAAATATCTAAGAGATAGGAGGCAGTTTATTACCAGCACATATTTAGTAACTTAATCTGTAGCTGTATTGATGTAAGACACACGCAGTAAAAATATGCAGAACTATAGGAGACGGGTAAAGGTGAAATGAGGCAGATAGTACTAGGTGAGACACTTCATTTGGGTGAAACTTCATATTTTTAGTTATATACAGTTTAGATTTAATTATTGTCAATGGATCAGATTTATCTTTATTAAATTGTATGGTGTAATTATCTAGGATTAACAAGTGAAATATTTGGGGTTTTGATTCTTGCCCTGAAAGGCTCCCTCGCAATATTCATGATCATTTTTAACTAGCACTACGGCATTAGTCAGAAAAAAAAAATCTTCTTGTGGAGATAAGCTATAGAAGGGGTCTTCTCTGCCTGCTGTTGAGAATTGTACTGTGACAACCAGAACCTGTTCTCAGGAAAATTCTGGAGTGTGAAAAGATTGTCACTAGGTCTTCTCCAATGCCAAGGCACCTTTGACCTCAACAGGCTACTGGTTTCGGGTTTCCTGCTCTCCTCGCAATTGAGCTTTCCAGAGAAACTAACATCTCACCTACAATATTATAAAGAAAGCCTCTACCCCATGTTAAAGGATTTTGCAATATCACAGGTCATTAATTCAGGATCTTTTTTGGGTAATAGCTCTCTTAACACTCCAGAAATTCTATCATGCAGGCAAGTTTCTTCATAAAAAAAAGGCAGGTCCAGGGGACAGTTCTTCATCCCTCACTTTTCCAGTTTCTAATTGCACACATCACTCAACTTCTAATTTCTCTATGTTTTGCTTACTCTATCCACTAACATTGCACTTAGGGCTTCTCTTCCACTTAGAGTCAGTGCTAGGAAAACTTGTTAAGAAAGTGAAATTCTTCCTTTCAGATGTATTAGTCAAAATTCATTTGGTTGTAGGTGACTGAGACCCAACTCAAAGAAGGAATTTGTTGGTTCATTTAATGAGAAAGTCCAAAGAATGGTATGGCTGAAGGCATAGCTGGACCTAGAGTTTCATATAATGTGGTCAGGTCCTTATCATGCTGCCTTCAGATTTGGGCTCTGCAAAGAATCATTTACACACACAGCTTCCAGTTTCTAATCTCAGAATGGGAGAGTCTCCTTTTTTCCTTCCCAGCATCTGTATCTAAAAAGAACTTGTAGTAGCCCTCTCCGGGGCACAGAAGAGTTTGATTAGCTGGCTTGTATCATGTGACTACTACTGCAGTGAGGGTGGGTTCGGATTCTGATGACATTCCCATCCAAATGATATGGGGTGGGGGCAGACCCCCAGGGAAAGAAATTCAGAGCAAACCATGTGTGGTGGCTTAGAGCTATGAGCCCCAGAGCAACATGTTCTTAAAGTTAATCCATTCCCGTGGATGTGAACCCATGTAAATAGGACTTTTGATGAGATTACTTCAGTTAAGGTGTGGTCCAACTGAAATAACTGAGTCTTAATCCTATTATTAGAGTCCTTTATAAGCAGAATGAAATTCAGACACACAGAGAGAAAGCCACAGAGGAAGCAGCCAAAAGCTGAATGTCAATGGAACCCATAAGAAAAGGGAGAGCCAGAGGAGGCTGCCATGTGCATTACCAGGTGACAGAGAAGCCAAGGACCAAGGATCACCAGCAGCCAGACTCAGAACTTTACAGTCTTCTGGGAGAAAGCATCACCTTGATGATGTTTTGATTTTGGACATTTTCCCAGCTTCAAAACTGTGAGCCAATAAATTCCCAATATTTAAGCCAACCCATTGCATGGTATCTGCATTAGCAATGAAGAAGTTAAACAACATGTAACAGAAATGTCTACCACACTGCCCTCAACACATTCTCTGTAAGGTTGACACTGACAGGGTGGAACTTTCACTCATCAGGTAATACTTCAGCTCACCTTTATGGGGTGCTTCTTTTCCACTCTGCAACCTAACTCTGATGCTCTCAAGGGCAGAACAAGGACAAATAGGTGGATGTCTTGGGGAAGTAAATTTCAGCTATGTATAAGGAAGAACTTTCAACAGTCCTTCAGAAGAGTCGAAATATGACGTGCCTTGACAGGGTAGCTTCCATGTCACTAGTTTTTAAGCAAGGGCCTGTTGATAACATGTAGAACACTCTTTAGAGAGGATTTGTACAATAGGTAAGGGTAAAAACAAGTGGCCAGTACTTCTGACTCTGCAGACAGATGTGTGCATGTGTGTACAAATACATGAAAGACGCTATTAAAACATACTTGCTTAACAGGCTTGAAGTTTATCTCAGAGGAACCTACAAGTCCTGTCACACAATTTCCTTATTACATTTTTAATGGTCACCTCTTAAAACATTCTTAAGATGGTCTTTCTCTCTCCATTAAAAATACTATATACAAATAAAAACTAAACATTTTTTTTAGTCTCATACACTAAATTAAAAAGTTTTCCTTTGAGATAGAGTCTCATTTATTTATACTTTCACACTGTCATTATGCTGGCTCATTTCTTTAGTAAACTATTGCACACAAAATAGAGCCAATCCATGTATTTTCTGGCCTATTATAATATTTTTAATGAATGTAGTCTCATCTTAATGTGAATGTCATCAGAAAGTTATAAAAATTTTCTGAGTTTAGTCTCTAATTGTTTCCCATGAGTACAAAACAGAAACTTTTGATATACAGATTTCATGTTATATATTTCATTTACATAGTGAGATGTAAATAGTTGCATTGAATATGTATCTTCATAATACCATCACTAGAATTTGGAGTTTTATTTGATAATGAGGCCAAAATATTGATTTTTTTTTTCTTGAAAATAAAGCCTTTCTAAAATGTGTGATGTATTAGCCTGGTAGAGGTCTGAGCCAGGGGACTGGATTTAGACACTTGGGTTCAACTCAAATGCTTTTTCTAGCTGTCTGACTTAGGAATGGTGACAATCATTTTTAAGCCTTGGTTTCTTAGTCTGTAAAAATGTTGACAATAAAAGTACCTGCCTTTCAGGACTGTGGTGAGGATTAAAAGAGATAATGCAGGTAAAACCCACAGCACAATGCCTGCCACATAGTAAGTACTGAGCAAACTCTTAACTATCATTACATTATTATTTTCTACTTAATAATTTCAGTATATGTGGACAAACCCGTGTGCCAGAGAAAAAGAAAAGTAGTTCTTCCAGTCACCAACAAATTGCATTTTTCAATTGCTCATTGCATTTTTTGATCCTATCATTTGCTTTATTTGAACTAATGTTTGAGAAGTGTTCAAACATTAACTCCTTCATGTCCGATAAGTGCAAAATTTGTTAGAGTATTGAAAGTCCTGGTATGAAGGTTATGATTATGACAGAAACTAAAGTAGAAATCATTTTAAACATGTAAGCATGATATGAAAATGCTGCATGTTGGAAATACATATGGATGAATCCTTCAACTGTGATTCAGAAGGGCAAAGACATGTGTGCAATATGGAGAGTCCTTCAGAAAGAGACAAGGAAAAGTCATCGAGCAAACCAAAAAAGTTGCGTGGCTAGGTTATAGAGACTGAATATTGGAATCTAGGGCTAATTTTGAGGCAGTGCTTAAAAGAAGCTTGAATCTGAGTGTGTAGGAAAGAGTTGTCTCCTTCACCACAGCTTCCTGGCCCAGAAGGAATTTGAGGTTGATAGCAGAAGGCCTGCTGGCTGCCACCTGAATGTTAGGGCACTGAGTGCCCAAGAACTTAAAGCTGAGCACAAGAAAGGGCTGCTGATGAAAAGATGGTTTCTATAAAAAAAAGGCTTATTAGAATAAAACCCCATTCTGTTCTACACCAGCCTATACTCATGGTGAGTTAGTGTACTTATCACAGGTGCCAAGGAATTCCCTCTAAATCCGCCTCATCAGTTTTCCAATGTGGATGAAACTGGTTAATTTTGGAAAAAAACAGAACAGACACTAGATTGTATATCACCAGGGAGGACAATATAACTGACTTGCATGCCTCAAAGGACTATTTGTCCTCTTACTTTGAAGAAATGCATCTGGGAAACCACAAATGTAAACCCCTCTTAGTTTGAAATGACAAAGCCATAAATTTAATTAAAACAACCTTTCAGAATCTAACCTGTAGAGAAGTTTCTGTGCAGAGCTAAACCACTGTATTTAGACAATATCCTTTGGCATTATTTCAATATAATTGGAAATGACATAGAAAATATAATTTTGAAATTTAAATTAACTTGAAATCCTTAAGAGTTCAAATTTTCTTGCCTGGTAATAGAATGTGAAAAGAAAACCTTCATGCTAGAATTAATTTCCATGGCTTTTTGCCACCAAATAATAATTATAGTGCAACATATATTTCACCATTTATTTTACTCTTTCCATTTATTAAAATAGGTTTTTATGTGTTATGAAAGGGAAAGCTTTTTAAAAATGTCCTAGAATTTCCTCGACAAGTCTTTTCTCCTATGTGTAAGTTTATTACCAATACTACGTCTTTATTTTTGTTGTTTTAAAATGATTACTAGCTTCATCGGGAGTAGATAAGGTATTGAAGCATATGAGTGACACCAAGTAAATAATTCAGCATGATGGTGGTGGAAAATGGAAGAGGCAAATTGGTCATGGTAAAACATCTCAATTTTTCTTTCCCCATTTTAGGAAATATAGCTTCAAACATTTTAGAAAATAGATCATTTTATAATGCAGGTATAAAATCAGTTTGACAAGTAGATGTAATAATAAAAATTCAACATTAATCACTAATCTGAATGTTAAAGTCACAACTATTTTAATATAAATATTAGATTTTTAAAAAAACTGAATTCTTCCAGAAAGGATATAATGTAACTTACAGAAGTAAATATACTAGTTGAATATAATTAGGTAACTTGAAGTTTCCTGAATCATAACCTTTTCTCACTAAGACAGGGCTTTTTGACTCTCTTAAGGTCCCTCTCCCCAAATCAGTTTTTCTTCTGGGACTTGATAGGGTGTCTCACTTCTCCTCAGAAACAAATTGTGTGCTCTGCTAAGGCATAGCATTTGCTATTTTCTTCTTCTCTTCCCTTGGCACTTTCTGGTGATGCCTGCTGCTCAGATGTCTGCTGTTAATTGAGCTGCCTGAAAAAGTCCACGGAGAAACCACTTCCCTTGGGTATCACTGTCTCCCACTGTCTCCCACTGGGCAGAGCCGCGTCTGCCAAGCTTTCCTTCTGCTTAGCTCTGCCGTGCCCCAACTGAACCATGCTTTTGTGTTATGTTCCTGGAGGCCTACATTTGTTCCATGAAGAAATGAGAAGCATGTCTCATGTTGGCACCAAAGGAGAGCTGTTTGTGCCTCCAATGCCACACAGAATTTTAACTGAAACAGCTCTGTCAACTTTTATGCCCAGACAGCTCCCCCCTTGTCTTCCTCACCTGAAATAGGTATCTGTCATGACTTAGGGGGAAGCTGAATCTTCAGGCAATTTATCCTGATCTTTTCCCCATGAATCATTGTTTCTAATATTACTTTTCTTGACTGAGAATGCTTGTTTCAAGCTGAATAACAGACAATTCAAGGTTTATTTATTCTTTTTAGGAGCAAAGCCATATAGAAGGGAATGTACGTTTTTCGGGTCCTTTGTTCCCCCAAAATAGTTGATTTTTAGATTGGATTCTCTTTACTTATGAATAGAAGTCTGAAAATTCATCATTAAAAATATTACTTCACATTTATTAAGTAGTTGTTGCAATATAACCAAATCATTATAAATTCTGAATTGACAAAGATTGTTTTTTCATTTGAGAAACTGGAACATTAATACTTCCCTCAAATGTTTGTTTTGAGGGTTTAATTAGTGACTGTTAAAAATCCCTTCCTACCAGAGTGTGTAGTCCTCTTCAGTATAACGCTTCCACCTCGGACGAATCTGAGGCAGTAGGGGCAGGGCAGCAAAGCGGATGCGGGCTAAGTCTCCGGAGCACATCTCTGCAGCCTTGAATAAGTTGCTTGACCTTGTCTGCTTCAGTCTCCGTAGTGTGAATGAATTCTTGTGAGGACTAAATGAGTTTAAAAATGTCAATACTTGTTTTAAGACAATTTGAACAATACCTGACCTATAGCAATCCCTCTATACGAGTCAGCTATTATTGTTAGTACCTATCAGTCTATTTATTTTATTTCGCAGAGTAATTTCCCATTTGATAGTAAAAGTCTGATATATCTGAATGGTTGAGATAAGTGGTTCTCAAACTCGAGCCCACATCAGAATTATCTGGAAGATTTGTTACCCTAGATTGCTGGAATCCGTGCTCAGAGTTTCTGATTCAGTGGATCTGGGGGGAAGGACTGGGGGTGTGAGAACCTTTTAAACAAGTTTCTGGGTAATGTCGATGGTGCTGCTCAGGGGCCACCCTTGTAAGGCTCTCAGCCAGCAGGTGAGAACACAGGAGAGAGGAGGAAGGCAAGAGGCGGGGGGCGCCAATGGGTCTTAGTCAACCGTGCTGGGATTCAGAGCAGGCCTCAATGCCTCTCAGAGGAACTGGAGGGCACATTTAGAGAGACCAGTCACATGAACCGGTAGGATGGAAAGACACAGCTCAGCAGGCACGTCAGACTTTGTGCTAAAGATGTGGGACTCTAATAGCTACGGAACTCAGCAAGCAGCTGAATGAGCAGGCTGGATGCATCGGTGCCTGAAATTGAGCACGGCCAAGGAAGACAATGTCTGACAAATAACATATTTCTTTGCAGGTACTTTTTCCCTCACATTTTTTTGTTGTTGTTGTTTATGAAACCAGAGTACCTCTTACAATTAATATATCTGTTAAATGTAGTGATTTCTACTTCTCCAAAAGATGTTACTGTATTGACGATGGCTTCTTAAAATTGTTCATATCTTAGAATTGAAGAAATAGTAAAGACAAATTATTTGGAAAAATTTAATCCTTTAGACTTGATTTTAGTTACAAAATATCTTCTTGAATCTCTTTTATTTTCCTCCCTCTCTTTAATTAGATTACCATTCCTTTGTGCCTTAGAGAATAACACTAGTTTTCTTACCAGTGAGTTTTCTTTAGCTTGGGACGAGAACAGATCTCTAAAAGCTACAGTGTTGAATTGTCCTTGGTATTCTTTATTTGATGCAATTTAAAGTCACAAAGGTAACAAGATAAGGAAAGTTTGCACAACTCTGGAAAAATTTCTTAGGACTGAAGCATGAAGCAGAAATATCATCATGTCTTTCCACATCAATATTAATGTTGCAAGGCTGAAAAGAATAAAGGCTTGTTGGGATTTCTAAATTGAATAAATATGGCAGACACAGAGGAAATATGTTTATGCCACTCCAAGTGTCATTTATACAAATGATCCCATACACATGAGAAATGCTTTTAGATTAACAGATAGAATATTTATGTAGGTATATTTCTAAATTTACTGGCAATATATTTGATAAATATCTTTTAATATTAAAGAGCTTTTGGTATCTGCTTTGGTTGGCACAAGGCCCCTTTGCTTATTTTTCTTCTTCCTTTTAATATCAGATCCTTCTAAAGTAACAGAAACATAAAAATTAATACACCAAAGAAAAACAACAGCCCAAGACTTTGAATGATTTATTTAATTTGATAGCACTAATGCAGCAAAAAGATAACTTAAGAAAAGTAGTAGTGAAATACTAACATGTTTTTGCACAAATGATATACCATAGAACAAATGTGCCTTCCTATCTCTCTCTCTCCCTACCTACCTATCAACTAACTCTGTCTCTTTTTCTCTATCATCTATACCATCTGTCATATTATCTGTATATCATCTTTCTATCCTTCTTTCTATTATCCATCTATCATCTAGAACGTGCAACTAGTACCAAAATTTATCTTATTATTGCAACTCGCCTTTGTGTGATGGTGATAAGATAGTTAGATGCTATGTTAAAAATATTCCCCCCCATGCATTAAAAACCAATGGACTATATTTACACTTTTCAGAACAGTAGTAAAAATAGTGTTGCTGGTTTTTGTTGGGGGGTTTCTTTTCAGCGTAATTAGGGATCTTACATCTTGGTAAGAAAAGATTTTCAATGATGCTAGAATGACATTTATGTTGTTGGCATTATCAAGCAATGCAGAGGACACCAAAGTGCTATCCCTTAGTTCCTCATTAACACTCCTGGAAAAGACTTTGAAAACACAAAATGTTCAGTGCAAGTAAATGTGAAATGGCAATATAAAGTTGGCATGGAAGTTTCATAATTAGAATTTGGAATGTCTTGCTGATGTTTCCAAAGTGTGTCCTGAGATTTTGTGGTAGTTTTGTTGCTGTTCCTAAACTGTCCTGAGATTTCATGGTGATATTTCTGGCAAGTTGGGGTAACTTTTTCTGTTCTTGTTGTGTCAGAGCAATGTACAAACAAGAGTCCCAAGTTCCTTTTCCATATTTGTCACTTTGTCAGTTTTGAAATGTGTTCAGCTGCTAGAAATAGAGACCTGACTTCAGTGGCTTCTAAGGTTATTATTATTTTTTTTTTACCTTTTATCTCTGTAACAGAAAGTCTCAGGTAGGCAGTTGCTGGTGTTAGTTTCACTAGTTCAAGAATGTCCTGGCCAATTGTAATTCTTTTGCTCTTTCTCGATTGGCCACAAGATGGCTGCTGGAGTTTTAGCTATCACGTCTGCTTTTCAGGTAGCAGGAAGGAAGACGAGCCAAAAGGTAGAAAGGGCTTCTTCAGAAGCTTCTGCATTAATTTCATAGGCCACCTCTATCTTCAAAGGAAATTGGGAAATGGAATTTTCCAGCTGGGGACACAACCCAGAGTTCTGCAGGTAAGGAAGAAATTGTCAGGCACTCTTTGCCACACTGACTGACTCCCAGTATGGTCTGCCAACAACGTAGGAGAGCATGCAGGCTTCTCCATTTTCTGGTCCAATCTCTTCCCCAGCACACTACACCTCAGCCCCACTGATTCAGGCTTCTCAGCCTTGGTTCACATTACTCACTGTCTTAGTTTGTGTTGTTCCAGAAGCAGACTATAAGACAAGGATATGAATGCACATGGTTAATTTGGGAGGCGAAGTAGGAGAGTAGAAATAGGGGAGGGAAGGTAGCCAATAAAGAGTGTATTATCGAGCCAACTCCCACTGTGGGAAACTGGAGTTTAATCCTATGGGGAACATATTTTGGGGTTTTCAAAGGTGAAGGAGCTGAGTCATGTATACACTAACTATTGTCAGCAATTGGTGGAGGGCTTTATCCTTGGCCCTCCAGGCCTGCCATGCCCAGGCAGATCAGCTGTCCTGGACTTCTGTGAAAGCCCTCAAGCAGAGAGATTCAGCCTTTGGCAATTGGAAGTCAGCCAGCAAGAAAGCAAGTGGTAGAATCCAAGGGACATGGTTGGTCCTCTACAACATCTGTTGTACCCACTCCACTTGCAAATGCCCCTTCCTTATTTCTGTGGGCCTGAGGAACACCTGATGATTGTCATCACCCTATTGGGAATTAATTCCTCGACTTACTAATTTTCTGTTGCTGCATAACAAATTATCAAGTATTTAGCAGCTTATAACAACACCTATTTATTAATTCACAGGTCAGAATGTTGGGCAGCTCAGCAGGGTTTTATGCTTAGGCTATCCCAAGGCCGAAATCAAGGCATCTAGACTGTATAATTAGCTGGAGGTTCTGGGAAACAATCTGCTTCCAAGCTCACTGAGGGTGTTGGCAGAGCTCAGTTCCTTGTTTTCTTGCCGGCTGTCAGCCAGGAGCCACCTAGCTTCTAGAAGCTGCCTACATTCTTTCTCACGTGGCCCACGCCATCTTCAAACCAGCAACAGCATGTAGAATCTTTATCATGCTTAGAATATCTCTGGCTTCCTCTTTTGCCACCAGTGGGAGGAAATGCTCCAATTTGAAGGGAATATAGATGAGACCAGGGGTTCTTAACCTTTTTTGTTCTACAGACCCCTTTGCCATTCAGGTGAAAACCACGGACCCTTTATTTTAATAAATATATCACACCTGTACCAACACGTCCCCACAAGAATAATGTTTTTTAAATTTCATTCAAGCTCATGGACTCCTTGTTAAGAACCCCTGGATTAGACTGATGAGATGGACCTACCTGGATAATCTCCCTATCCCAAGGTCAACTGTGCCATATAACATAACCTAATTATGAAAGTGATGTCTCACCATATTTACAGGTTTTGGGTATTAGGATGTAGAATCACATGGGAGTCAGTTTTTGGAATTCTGCCTATCTCACTTTATAAAACTTCCCCTGCTTACTTTGCCACCACATCCCAAATTTAATTGATACTCACTCCTTTAAGTTTCTATAATACTCTGTTCTTTTATTAGAACATATAGAAAACTCATTGCTGCACAAATTATTATTCTGAAAAACAGGCTTCAGAATCATGCAACTGGGGTTTCAACTGTGGCTTGGAGCCGATTGCTAACCTATCCAAATTTCAGTTTTTCTTAACTGTAAACTTACCTTGCCAGCTTCTTGTGAAATTTAAAGGAGATATTGGATGTAAAGTTCCTAGAATAGTGTTTGACATTATACTGAGACATGCCTTAAATAATAGTTTTTCTTTTTAAAATTTGTTTGCATATCTGTTTGTTCCTTCTTACCATAAAGCCCTTCTACAGTGTGGATTAAATTTTATGCATATTTGTATTTCTAGTGTTTATCACAGTCCCTGTGTCTCTTGGTGGATGCTCAACATTTGTTGAGCGAATGGATATATTATCTCTCCTTGTATATTCCCATATACTTTTAGTGTTGTAAAAAGAACATAAAGGGTAATTGGTATGAATGCACTATGAGTCAATTTAGCTTGGCTATAGTATGTGGTCGTTTGGGCAAACATACTTCTGTGAAGGTATTTTGTAGATGCAGTTAGCATGTACAGTTGCCTTTAGGTAAAGGAGATTACTTTTGATAATGTGGGTGGGCCTCATTGAATCGATGAAGGCCCTAAGAGCAAAAAAAACCTGAGATTTCCTTAAAAAGAAGAAATTCTACCACAAGATTATCACACCAATTCTTACCAGAATTTCCATCTTGCTAGCCTGCCCTTCCTTTTGGTTCTTTTTGGCTGTGAAGAACCCTGACTGATTCAAAAGCAAAGGGTGGGCTTGGCATAACTCAATTGTGGTTAAAAGCAGAGGCAGGACATCCAAGAAGAGGAGAAAGTTGGCATCTTTAGTTTGTTGACAACTCAGAGGTAGCCATTAGTTTTAGTTAGGAGTTGGTTCTAGCCACCAATTTGCTATAACTGATTTTACACATAAGGAGACAATTTTACTGTCTAGGATTAAGACGACAAAACCACATAATACAGAAATACATGCAGTTTGAATTGATAAAAACAAGACTTGATAGGATAAAATGGAAAGGAAGCCCTAACACAGAAGATAGAGCTAATTCATGTGAGGAAATATGGGCAATTTTTTTTTTCCTAAGAAATGAGGAATTAAGATGAAAACATGGTAGGAACCTAATTTAATGTTAGGGGGTCCAGAAGACTGTATGTGGGAACTTGACCCAGAGTAAGTTATTGACAGGTCGGAGAGTATTTTGTTTGAAAAGGGATTTAAACAAAGATGCTAACAACGGTGGAAGTGGTTACTACATAGATTAGTATCTATAAGCCTAACTGGTTCAACAGTTTTAACTATAATATCTGATTAATTTAGTCAAACAGCCTGTCAATTAGTCATTTGATTGAATTACACAATTTAAAAAATTCTATTACTTGGCTTTGCTATCAATATTAGGATGTTATTAAATTAATTGTTCAAGTAAGACGAAACGATGGAAGTAATTATGTCTGCAAGTTCAGCTCAGGACTTTATTGCTCAAAAACATTGTCATTAGGCCATTCTCTGTCAAAATACTTTTCCAGTTTTCAGTGAATAAGCCTCACAGTCATTCTGGAAAATTCAGGCACAATTTCTGCTTTTCCTGGGCAGCAGTGCAGGCATATATTCATCAAGGTGCTTCATTGATTCATGAGATTATTTCTAAAGAGATAGTCTGAAAGGTTTTTCAGAAGTGATTCTGAAATTTTATAAGTGAACAAGTGTGATGCACTTGTCAGATTGAAACAGAGTTTCTTACTCTCATGAGAGGTTTAGATATTGACCTTGTAGGAGACTGTAGGGACATGCAATGGATTCTTTTCTGCTGATGAAACTATAAAAGAAAGTCCTGGGGACCCACAGAGTCAACAACAACAACAACAAAAAACAACAAACAAACAAACACAAAAAACAAAAACAAAAGCCAAAAACCAAACCAAATGAAAACAAAAGCCCTGCCCTGCATCCTCTTTGAACTCTCTCTTAGGTTTCCTCTTGAAATCTCCAAGGTGACTGACCTAGTTAGCCAATCAAGCCTCTGGTTAATTACTTTTGACCCTATACAAAATAAAGCCCACCTGCCCCAAACGCGTCTCTATGAGAAAGGCAACCCCCTCCTCCAATCAATAGGACTCAAGTTAGCTTTCTTCTTATGTCTATAAAAACCACACGCGTTCCCTAGAAGCACAAAGCTGCTTCTGTTTTTGCTTTCTTGCTGCCGCAAAACTTTCAGTCCGAATAAAATGCTGTAATCTGCAAACTCTACTCCGATTTGTCTTTGGACACTGCCATTTTGAGTACCATAGTTGTGAAAGATATTTTGTAGTGAAAAGCATTAGGCTAAGAATGAATACCATTTATTATTATGTTTTTTTACTTTTGTAAGAGAACAAGTATTTTTTGAAACTGACAGGATAAATATCAATTTTTAAAGAGGAAAGCTTAGAGAATACATGTGGTTAGTTCCCTCACGCTGACAGCATAAGAGAATAGATTTAAAAGTGACAGGTAATACCGTTCATAAAGACAATTTTCCAATTTTTGTTACACTGAAACTTTAATTTTCAAGCGCTAATCGGGATTTCCAGCTTTTTGGAGTTAATGTTTTAAAACCTTTTTGAGTGATGCCTCCCCAATTCACTAATAAGTGATATGGCAATAATACATCCCACACATTGAAGGAAACTATTTTTTACCCATTGTGTTCAGTGTTCAATGGTTGAATCAGAATTGGTTTTTCAATGTAAAGTATCAAAAGTATGTGATGGAGTCCTGTGTCACTCTGGAAGTCTGCAGTTTCTGGAAACCTGGGTAGCCTAGGTTCTGCTGGGAAAAGCCAAGCTCTTGAGAGAATGTTTCAGAAAATTTACTTGGAGTTTGAGTGTTTTGCAGACTCCTAAGCTCCTGGCAAGTATGAGGCGAGGATTTCACAGTGGAACTTGAGTGAAAAATCCCCATTGCCATAGCCATAGGCTATCAAGTATTGAGGGAACTTCTGGAAGGGGAAAAAGAGACCTTCGGTGAAGACATGGCTTCCAGAGAAGAGGATATGAAGAGTACAACAGAGTGCCAAGGCTAAGTCAGCTGGATGTGCTTGAACTAAACGAGGCCTTGGAGCAGCTAGTTTGGTCCCGATTTACTCAGTGCTTTCATGGATTTAAGCCAGGGCTGTAAGCCTGCTTTGAACCAGAGTTGAAAGCTTTCTTGTGGCTTTTCATGTGGAGATTCACCATCTACTCCAAAAATGCCACTGTGGGGCAGTTAGTTTGGACTATTCAGTACAAAAATGACATTTCCCTAAACCTGATACCAGCCACCAAGTAAAAATCAAAAGCTATCGTATTCTATTTGTACCATTGGTGAGAAATGGTTAGAAGAACAATGCTATGATTTGTTTTGAAACCGTCATTTGGCATCATTCTGGAAAGTCAAGCAGTGCATGAATTTTGTGGTTGGACTTTTGAAATTAGGTAGATTAATTAATTTCTTGATTTTCCTTCAAAGGGGAAACTTTGCAATTTTGGCAGAACTTCTCCTAGGCATTCATTCTGTATTTTGCAAGCCTGGAAATATGTGCGAAGTTGGCTTTGAGTATATGAATAGGGAATTTCTCTGGCATGGTTTTGCTGAGTTTCTGATTTTTCTATTACCACTGCCAATATCCAAAGGTTGAAAGACAAGTTATCTTCATGGTTTATCCCTCTTAGTGATGCTCCTAATAGTGACAATGGCAAAGAATGTCTGCCACAAGTGGCAAAGAATGTTCTCTGTGGAGAGGGGCCCACCATGCCTCACACCATAGTGTGTGTATTAGTCAGCCAAAGGGGGTGCCTTTGCAATAAACCAATAATTGGTTGGTTTTTATAAAGGGTAATTATTTGGGGTAGAAGCTTACAGTTTTACCAGGACACAAAGCATACATTTCTTCCCTCACCAAAGTCCATTGCCATGTGTTGGAGCAAGACAGCTGCTGATGTTTGCCAGGGTTCAGGCTTTTTGGGTTCCTCTCTTCCCAGGGCTGTGTTTCTGCATTTCTCTCTGGGCTTAGCTTTTCTGTTTCCTCCGCAAGGTCATCTAGGCTTTGCGTCTCTCCACAAGGCAAGCTGTAGACTATCAGGTGAACGGCTCACTTCTCTTCTTCCTGGGCCTTCTCTCCAACATCCAAACTCCAACATCAAAACTGCTTCTCAAACCTGCTTCTCAATTCTGCTCCCTCTGTCTTTTGCCTTGCCTTTTATACTTGAGACCACACCTACCGAGGGGCGGGGCTCAACGCCCTACTGACGTGGCGCAGTTAACGCCCTAATCATAACCTAATCATGCCCAGATGAACAGATCAGTTTACAAGCATGATTCAATATCGATTTTTGGTATTCATAATTACATCAAACTCCAAATGGCTACAGGGTGTGAGCATATCTTCTGTTATTACTCTGTTAGAGTAGTTTCTTATTTGATATGTACTTTACTTGTCCTAAGTGTGGCACAGAAGTACATAGTCTGCAGCTACTGAAATCAGGAATTGAAAAGTCAGAAGGAAATTCTAAAATTGTTTCCTCTGAGGAAAAATGTATTATGCTCAAATCCTTAATATTAGTTATCTTAAGTATACCATTTAGGTATCTTTATGAGGATATATATGTCTTCTGTTCCTTTCCAGGCTTCACTAAATTCTAATCTCTGGAAACCACATGATTCTAAATAATATTATGTAACTGTTAATTTATTATTATTTTTGATATTTGCATTCAACTTTAAATGTCAAGAAAAATGGACAGTTTTTCAGATTATTAAGAAAGCCTCTTCACGTTGTTACTTCCTGGAAAGAAGTTGAACTCTAAAAATATAATATTTTGAAGACTCTGTCTGTGAGGGTTTCCAGAGACAGCATTTATAACATCGTAATTTGACAATGATACAACTTGTTTTGAACCTTAAGATTCAGTGCCCCAGTTGTAATTTGAAGCATTTCTCTGAAGTCAGTTTGTAAGGAGTTCAATCCTTCGTCAACAGACCCTTTAAAGTTGTCTTCTTATGATTCAGGGAGTGAAAATTGCTTAAGGCAGCTGAGAAGTGAGGCCTGGGGACCCCTGGGGACAACTGGTATGAAGAGCACTGTTTACTGGGTTTCTTTCTTCTAGCCTTTGATCCAAAGCTTCCATTCTCACCAAGTATATTGGTAGGTTTATGCAACATCAGAGGTCTTTAGCAGTGATAATGTAACAAAACATATCAAGACAATTCTGTTTATGCCTTTTCTCTGCATTTTTCAATTAAAAGCTTAAAAATGAACCGTTTGCTAAATAACAAAAATATGAAAATATTTGAACTATTTAAACCAGATCTCAAGTTTTGTGCTTTGACAGCAAACCAAGATATAAAACATACTGAACTTGAACAAAATATAACATATTAAGAATAATTCATTTGAAGTTAAAAACTAGTCATGGGGGAACAGATGTGGTTCAAGTGATTGAGCTCCCGCCTCCCACATGGGAGGTCCCAGGTTCAGTTCCCAGTGCCTCCTGAAAAAAATTTAAAAAAACCCAAACAAGTAAAACAAATGAAAAAACCAACTCAGTGAGGCTGATGTGGCTCAGTGGTTGAGCACCAGCTTCCCACGTATGAGGTCCCGTGTTCAATCCCCAGCCCCAGTACCTAAAATAAACAAAGAAACAAACCAACAACAACAACAACAAACCTAGTCATGTGATAGTCAAGGGCTGTTACTTTCACCTGAATATGACAAAGGTGAAATTACGATATCAGTAAATTGCATTATTATTAAAAACTCTTAAAATGGTTTAGAATTATAACTTGAGTGTAGGTTTTTCTCAAGTCTTAACTAGAATATTTTGAAATACCTGATTTTAAAATGATGAAAATCTTGCAAAACAAAATAAAACTATGTAGTATAGTGGAAATATACTGCCAGTTGTTTATTTCTTTGTAGAAGTTTTTATTCAAATCACTGATATGCTGGGGACTGATATACTGGGTCCTGAGGATACAGCAGCTAATAAAAACAAGAAAGAAAAGAAAAATTACCTTCATGGAGCTTACATTCTGCAATTGAATGTATTGTAAGTTTAATTTAGGTTCAAGTTAGAATGAAATATCCAGGTGTTTCCTGCGTTCTATTTGAGAGCTTGACTACACCATTTGTGCACTGTGTCCACCTTAGGAGCCCACGAGGGAGGTAGGCGGAAGAAAAAGTTAGGTGGAGAGGGAAGCTTGTTCATGTCTGCTCCAGACAAATAGGCAAGCAAGCACAGCTGTTCTTTACTTGCAGGGTTATTCTTACATTACTGGTATCACTCAAATGTTACACAGAAGGAACACAAAATGCAACTCTTCAGAATCATTTCTGCTGTGCCTTGGGAATATGTGTGCTGAGACAAAGGGCTCTGTGAGCTAATAGCTGATCTAGCAGTTGGACGGCTGCCCAGGTAGCTGGGTTACTGCCCGGGTCTTAACCTTCACAGTTTAACCCTCACAGGCCTCTGCTTGGTCTTAACCCTTACACCAGGGAGTTTTGTATTTTAATAGGTAGGAGTATTGTAGATACTTAAAAGTTTGCCTTTTTTCTCCTTTCTTTGATTTTAAAAGCTAATATTATAGAAAATTTCAAAAATTCAGGAAAAATTACAAAATATTTAAAACATCCCATAATATTTTTACCCAGAGATCATCACAATATTAGAATATATTTCTTATTGTGGCACATACTTTTTAATTTATAAAGTTGGTATATGAATATGCAGTTTTAGAATTTTTAAATTATATGTTATCATGCACATAAATATTCTTAAAACATTAAATAGTATGTACATTTATTTATTCTCAGTTGAAATTTAACAGGAAGGGAGAGAATTTGTAATGCTAAACTATGATTGGCATATATGTATGTGTTTGTATATATGCCCATATATATGTATTCAACCACCTCAGGTGGGTGAGCCAGCTGATTATATTTCTCAGTCATGGTGCATCATTATCATCAATTTATGCAAACCCCATTTTCAGTTTTATTATTATTTTTAAATAAATAATTTTGTTCTTCAGTCTTTATCCTCAAATGCATTCATTCTTACCCAGAGACCTCTAGCATCTTGCATTGACTTAGATAAATGTATGATTTTGAAAATTTAATGTTGGTTTTTGTGTGTATTTTAATGTGCTCAATTTAAAATATTATATACAATTGCATTGGTAGATGAGTTTCATTATGTTTCATTTAACATTGTTGAGATCTATCCTTGTTACTGTATAAGTATCTAGGATATTACTTCTGACTTCTACATAGATTTCCATTGTATACATATAATATATTTTACTTATTTATTTCAAATTAATGGGCATTTGACTTTCAACTTATTCATACTGCAAACAATGCTGCAATAAACATTCTCATACATGGACTTGTATATTAATTCTACCAACAACCAAAATATAAACTCTATTCCTTCCTAATATCAATTTCAGATTGTCCTATTAAATTTTTTTGCTTTAAGTTTGCTTGGAGTAAGTTCATTTTTCCAATTATTGATTTGTCTGCCTTTTGTAGTGCTTTGAAAGTTTAGTTTGCAGCCTCATCTTGAGTTGTGCTTTTCCTCTCTCTGCAGTCACCTTCCTACCTAGCAATTTTTCAGTAACATCCAGATCTTGTATTGGGCTTTCTGTCTCACTTTGGTAAGTCCCGTGGGCTTAAGACTCAGGTCCTGGATGGGAAGCTAATTTTGTTTCTTTCTTTCTCTCAAGTATGTAGCCATCCTCAGGCAGCAGTCTCAGCTTCTATTATCAGTTTATATTTCAGCTTTCTTGCACAGGGAGGGCAGCCCACTCCAGTCCCTTGTTTAAGCAGTAAGCCTGGTTTTGATACTTCCCTCATCTAGTGGGCCCTCATTATTAATTGTACTGGTCCTTACTAGCTGCATATCACCCTTATTACATAGCATCTCCACCAGAAGTTCATATTTATGAATTTTTAAGCTGACCTTTTTTTTTTTTTAAATCTAACTCAGTTTTACTTGACCACTTGACATTCAATTAAATAACATACATATATTTCCAGTCTTTGAAGCTCTGGTTCTTCCTTCAAGTTTCTTTATTTAAAAAATTACCTTTTAGATAATACTGCTTCAGATGATACAGAGTTTAGAACAGGGTTGAAAGTTCCTGAAAGCCTGTTTAATTCATATGCTTTGCTACTGCAAAATCTTGATTTTTGCTCTTTGCACAAGTCTTCAGAGGATAATAAGCCATCTTTCAGGCCCTCTGATATCAAATCTATTCAGTGCTTCAGCTTGACAAGATGTAGCTTGAAATTTTAATAACTGATTCTTTGAATTTGAGAAACAGAAGTGTATATGTGTCTCTTAAGTTTTGCACTGGGTAGTCAGACATACTTTCCTTTGTAATGTTATCCACCACAAAATTTTGGATATGATTACTCTAAACATCCTGGTCAAGAAGCACTCTCAATGGCTCCGTCTCTGATTCTTCTATAAGTGAGCGGCTTTGTCCTCTAGTGAAGGGAGCCAATACACTGGGGGCTGTTTTCACACCTTTCTAGGTAAAGCTTCTTTTGGTTGGTTACAAATAACTATCATAGCCTTCCCTTTCTTCCAGAACTTAGAATATCTTCACTTCAATCTTCAGAAGCATTTTTGAAGTTGGGTTGGATGGGGATGTCTCTAGCAATGAGATTTGAAAGGAATCTTTCAGATCTACGACACTTTTGGTTGATTTTACAAAAGATATATGTTTTGGGGTTGATATGTTCTCCAGCATACTTTAGTGATTTTTAAAAAGCTCCAATAACAATTCTCAATTTTAAGTGTATAATATGATGAGTTTTGACAAATGTATACAATCATGTAGCCACCACCATAATCATGATGTAGCATATTTCCATCACCCCTGAAAGCTTTGTGACCCTTGGTATTCAATCCCTTACTCTGTCCCTCTGGATTCTGGTAACCACTGAGGTGCTTTCTATCAGTATAGTTTTGCCTGTTCTAAAATTTCATATAAATAGAATCTTAAAGTAATACCTTTTGTTAATAATGAATTGTCCTCTTCATCATTATGTAATGTCTTCTTTATCCCTGGAAATATTCCTTTTCAGAAATCTACTTTTTCTGAAATTAATATAGCCAGTCCAACTTCCTTTTAATAGTTATTGTGTAGTTTATCTTTTCCATCCTTTAAATTTGACCTCTTGGTGTCTGTAGATCTAAAATGGATTTCTTGTAGATAACATGTCATTGGTTCTTGGCTGTTAATTCAATCTTATAATTTATGGCTTTTTTTTCCTATGCAGGTGAAAAGCCAATTTAGAAAGAACTGCATTAAAAAATTTTTTTTTCTATTCTTTAAAAGCTACTTAGATTACATAAATGTTACACAAAAAATATAGGGATTCTCATATGTCCTACTTCCCACACCTCCCACAACCTCCCACATAAACATCCTTCATTAGCATGGCACCTTCATTGCAATTGATAAACACATCTTGGGGCTTTGCCATTAAGCATGGACCACAGTTCACATTGTAGACCACACTCTTTTGCACACAGTTCTGCATGTTATGTAATGATATAAAATGGCCTATATCTGTCATTGCAATGTCACTCAGGATGATTCCCAAGTCCCGAAAAATCCCCCGTATTACAACTTTTTCTCTCTCCCTACCCTCAGAGCCTCCAGTGACCCCTGGCTTCACAACAATGTTGTAATTTCTTCTATTGCTAGAATCACAATATGTCTATAGTAGAATACCAGTAAGTCCACTCTAGTCCATCGCTCTTCCCCCAATCCCGAGGATTCTGGGATGGTGATGTCCACTCCACCTCCAATTGAAAGGGGGCTTATATCCCATGGGAAAGATGGATAGGACTATCCTGCCTGCAGCTGTAGACTCTCTCCATTCCCTGGGATGGCCATTGTCCATCATCATCTCCCAGCCGGTTGTCCTGGTAAGTCCAGTAAGCTGTAGAGCTCCACTGAGGTTTCAGGCCCAGCTGGCACATGGACAGCCCAAAGACTCGAATCTCTGGACATACACCTACAAACTCCAGCAATAAGAATAGGTTTAAATAGAAGGTACAGAAGAGCCATGTGCAGGGAAGACATAATTGAGTCCAACTCTGTCACTCTCAGGAGCACAAACTCCAAAGTAGGGCCCACTAGCAAGGCACCAAACTCCGGAGCTATCTGCACTGACAATAGGACCTGGGTGTCTCCAGAGCCCTTAGGAGCCCCACTATTTGGGATGGTATCCACTTTGGAAATGTATGGGTTTTTTATAATTATGGCTTTTTAATTAGAGGTTTTAGTATCTCTGCTATCCCATGTGGTAGCCACTAGCCACATGTGGCTATTGAGCACCTGAAATGTCGCTAGTACAAATTGATATGTACTGAAATTGGAAAATATACACTTATTTCTTTTTATTTTTCTAAATGTTGGTACTGGAAAAGTTAAAATTATAGTTGTGTCTCATAATATGTTTCTACTGGACAGCACTAATTATTGGTATGGTTGGGTTTAAATGACTATCTTGTTTGTTTGCTATTTGTCATATCTTTTCTTTGTTCTTTTTTCTTTCTTTTTCTACCTTTTCAGTTAATTGAGGTTTTTTTTTTTTGTGTGTGTGTGTGGGGGGGTTCAATTTTATTGTCCTCATTGGCTTTTTAGTGCTCTCTTCTCTGTGTCTATTTCTGTCTCTATCTCTCTGTGATGGTTAGGCTAATGTGGCAACTTGGCCAGGTAATGGTGCCCAGTTGATTGGTCAAGCATGCACTGGACTAACTGGAATACAAGAGCATCTTGTAAACTTTAATCATCAGTGAGTTGATTGCAGAGATGGGTGGTTACATCTACAATCAGCTGAAGAAATTGATGTCAGCAATGAGTGACTTCTCATACAATCTGTTGAAGGCCTTAAAAGGAGAATTGATTTCGGCATTCAGAGAGAGAATTCCCATCTCTTCTTCAGATAGCCAGCATCTCCTGGAGGACCAATGAGGACCTTCATTGGAGTCCCTGCCTTGCAGCCTGCCCTACGGAATTTGGACTTGTGCAACCTCATGGTTGCATGAGACAATTGTATAAAATCTCATACCAAGAAAACCCTGACTAATACACCATCTCTTTCTCTCTGTTCCTCTGTCTCACTGTCTTTCTCTTTTGCACTCTCTCATCATTGCCCTGAGGTCACAATATACATCTTTAACTTAGTACAGTCTATAACCAATTTTATTATACCACTTTACATATATCATATGACCCCATAATAAACAATATACTTCCATTTCTCTCATCCCATTCTTTGTGTTATTGTTATTAAAATTTCACTTTTATATAGGTTATATACTCCACAAATGTTGTTATTATTTTTGCTTTAAACAGCCAGGGATCTTTTAAACAGATTTAAAACATGAGAAAAATGTCTACATTTATCTACATTTACCATTTCTGGTGCTCTTCATTCCTTTGTGTGGATCCAAATTTCTGTGTGGTCTCACTTTCCTTCTGTCTGAAGAACTTCATTTAATATTTCTTACACTGTAGCTCTGCTGGCCTTCAATCTCTCAGATTTTGTTTGTTTGAAAAAGACTATTTTGCTTGCATTGGTGAAAGACACCACTGATGGGCATAGAATTCTAAGTTCTCAGATATTTTTCTTCAGCCTTTTAAATAAAGCTCTCTACATTGTCTTCTGTCTTGCATATTTTATGATGGGAAGTCTGTTATCATTATTATCTCGGTTACTCTGAATGTAATGTGGTTTTGTTCTGCTGGATGCTTTTAAGATATTCTATTTATTAATCTGATTAGGATGGGCCTTGGTGTAGTATTCTTTATGTTTCTTGTGCTCAAAGTTTATTGGTATTCTAGTGTTCTTGAAAATTGGAAAAATTTTGGCCATTATTCTTCAAATGTTTTTTCACTCCAATTATCCTTGTTTCTAGTTGCCTGATGTTTTCCACAAGTCAATGATGCTCGGTCATTTTTTTTTTTGTTATTTGTATGTTTCATTTTGGAAACTTAATTTTTCCCCAAAGTACATTTTAAAAAATTATTGCAGCCCGTTGCCTCTGTTAGGAAGATTCACATGCAGAAATATGGAAGGGCCAAAGACCTGGGGTGGGGGCGGGGGACTACCTGAAAGAAGTAGGCAGAACAATCTCCAGAGCTCACACAGGACTGAAGGTTATTTGTGTTTCCACTTTGCCCCTTCCATCTTATACATGATATGATTAGTACTCAGCCAAAGACTTTTGGGAACTCCCTGCAAATCTCTGCAGATATTTCTCTATGTAGTTCCGTTCCTTTCTTTTATTCTGCTGCACAAATTCTGGTCTCTTCAACCTCCTTGAGCTCATATTTCTCTCTGCTCAACTCAGGGAAATTGCTGGACTGTATTTGGATTTCCCTTTTCTGTACAATGGGCTGGATATTTTCTATAGGTAGTAACCTGTGGCATTTGTTATACTCATCTCATTTGTTTCTCTTCTATTAGGGATCACTGTCCTCTGCTGCCTCAGTGCCTAAAAACTGTGGTTTCCTATTTTATCTGGTTCTCTAGTTGTTTAACCAGAAGAATAAATCCAGTTCCCATGAACATATCATAGACTGAAGTGAAAGGTGGTGTTATTAATACTTACCATGATGTCTTTTTTATTTTGGGAAGAAGGAGGAAGGAGAGAGTCTGTCATTTTTAAAAATGATGCCTAGGCCTGTTTCCTTAGGTGATTAAAATTAGGTACTTGGGACAGTTAAAGACAATTTGTCATCTTTCTGATGGGTGCTAGGTCCCACAAAACATGCCCCATCCTGAAATTTTATTGAGATAATAAAAACTCATAGAAATAAATTAGAAAGTTGATTTTTTTCCTTAAAGTTCATGGTAAAATTTCAAACTAACATTTTCAATCCCAA
Organism: Chaetophractus vellerosus; assembly: GCA_004027955.1. Classification (NCBI taxonomy): domain Eukaryota; kingdom Metazoa; phylum Chordata; class Mammalia; order Cingulata; family Chlamyphoridae; genus Chaetophractus; species Chaetophractus vellerosus. The sequence goes on from PVKH010001585.1 coordinate 25,125, forward strand.
AGAAAATAAAACTCTTAGAAGTTTGCAGCATAGACCCTAAATTCAATTTGTTAAAAGAATAGATTGGTTTAAAGAATTTGGTAGTTCCATTCAGTACAATCTTTGTGACATGGAAAAATTACAAAATCAAGAGCCAAAGAATGAAGTCCACATAATGTTATGTGTTTGTCTTAATGACTTTAAGCTGCATTTGGTTATACAGTGGCACATTTATTTTTATTTATGCATGTTGTCAGCCTCATTACCTTTTAATCAAATTCAAAAACAGTAAAATTAAAATATTGAATGGTAGAATTTTGAACCTATTTTTGTTTCTTAACCTATTTTATGGCTTACATAATTGTAGAGCATCATGGCAAAGATTTCATTACTTTTTTACAGTGACTTTCATTTCTTTCTCTATTCTTTTTCCAAGAAGGATTTTTTTAAGAAGCTAAAATAATTGGAGAAGTCATAAGTTGAAATACAATTTAATTCAGTTTTGAAAAAGTCTGCTGTGTGCACAGCGTTGTGCTATATACTATAAAGATTGCAAAAGAAATAGAACCCACAGTTTCTGCCTTCAAGGAGTTTATGCTCTATTTGGAAGCATAAGATTTATGTACATGAAACCTCTTAAAGACAAAACTGAGTGCACATAAAGCAGTGACAAATGAAATAAGAGTAATGATAACGTGTAATATTTGAGAGTTGGATTAATCAGGTAAGTGTTCATTAAAAAAAGGTGAGGCTTTAGCTGACTCTTACAGGAAGGTATTATCAAGGATTGATGGATGGTTGGGAGGCTCTTCCATAAAGGAAAATAAGTAAAGGCCCATGTGATGGAAAAACGATGTAGAGAAAAATTAAGGGAGAAGTGCATGAGTGTCAATGAAAGGGACAGTAGCCTTTAGCACTTGGCAATGGCTTAAAATAGTTGATCTGGAAAGTAATAAGGGTCTCTGAAGTTTTGTAAGGATGAAAAAATGAAAGTATTATAGGAAGACTATCCTTCTAGGTGTGCACAGGGTTTCTAGCTCCTGTCTAGATCCCCGGCATGCTCAGATGCATATATCCAAAACAGTTTAAATCCATAGTCTAATTCCTTCAAATGGTCATCTTTCAGCATTTCTGTTACACTGAATAGAAACCTTCTTCACCTTATTACATATAACAGAAACATATTAGTTGTTCTTGAAATCTCTATCCCTCTCTCCCTAATTATCCATATGCAATCCATCACTAGAGTCCTATTAAATTTGCTGCCTTAAAAAACTCTTGACTCCCCCATTTTTCTTCATAGTCACTGCCAACATCATCATCACCATAGCCATGATTTCTTAGTTGGCTTTCTTAACTGGTCTCCATGCATTCACTCTGGCTTCCCTCCAATTGGTAGTCCACATCTTTCTTAGAGTGATGTCTTTGAGCTGAAAAACTAATCACTGCATCCCTTGTGTCAATGAATGACTCCTCATCACTCTTAGGACAAAGACCACATCTTTGACTTGACTTATGTGGCCCTCAGAGGCTTGCTCCTACCCACTCCACCTGGCATCTCGGCACTGAAGCCACATGGAACTTCTTCTTCCCCAGTTGTGCCAGAGTCCCTCCTACCATGAGGCCTTTGTACATTCTATAATCTCTACCCTCAATGCTCATTCTGCTATTGTGATGGATTAAAGATGTCCACAAATTCCTTAAAATTCTTCCCATTGTAAGATGGGGTCTATTTCCTTCCGTTGAAACTGGGCTGGACCACAATTGCTTCAGTTCATGAAGCATAATGTAAGTAACATTATGTGAGTTCTTGGCCTAACCTTGAAGAGGGCTGGTGTTTTATACTTTGGTCTCTTAGAACCTTGAGCAGGCACTTAGGAAGTCTATCTGACTGGAGAGAGAATGGAGCAAGGCTGCATAAAGAAGAAAAAGGGACCCAGGTAAACCCAGTCTTCTAGCTGCCCTGCCTAGAAACCAGGAATGTGAGTGAAGCCGTTGGACCCTCCAGACCAGATCAGCTGCCATCTGAATATTATGGAGTAAACCCATTTGGTGCCACATGGAGCAGAAAATTACTCAGTTAAGCACTGTTTAAATTCCTGACCCACAAAATATAAGACATGATAATAAAATGTTGCTTTAATGTACTAAATTTTTTCCTTCAGCTGATAGATAACTGGAACATCCACCTTTTCCCTTCCAACCTAGATAACCCATACCTTCGTATTACCTCTTCAAATCTCAGGTCAAAGATCAACTAACTCCTCAAGGAAGCCAGTTCCCCTGTTATATACTCTCATGTCATTATGCCCCTCTCCTCTAAGGGCTTGTTAGACTTAGTGACAATTTGATTAATGCATGACTCTATGATGAGGATAGGGATTGTGTCTTTTTAATTTTTCTCTATTGTTCCCCAGCACCTAATACTGTGCCTGGCACACAGTTTTGCTCAATAATATTGTTGAACAAATGAATACAGGATTGATGGGAGTAGGGAGAGGTGGCTCAAAGCAAGTAATTTCACAGCATTTTGTTATAAGACAGGAAGTATATGGTGGTTGTACTTTCCCCTTCCTTTGAAGGGATGGTATTACAATTCAGATCATTGCTAAATGTTTTCTTGCATCAAATGGAATAAACATTTTTCCACTAAACATAGTCTTTAGTCTTAAAGATACTTTGGAGCTACATAGAGAAACACGCATCCTCTTAAAATTATTGTCCAGGTTTATAGCCAAATTGACCTATTGAGAAATTTAGTCAAATTGAAGTTAATGCCAATCTGGTTAGTTTGTTCTATTTCCTAAAAATATAAGTCAAATTGGCTATCTTGTTGAATAAATTTTAAAAGGTCTAAAATAGCATATATCTTTACCACATTTATATTTTATATTAGAGAAGATGCATTCTGGATCATGAAAGAAAGTGAGAACTTTTGTATATGAAACTTGGCATCTGAAAGCATCCTTGCTTAGAAATTTTGAGATTTATGAGGAAATCATAGTTAAATGAATAAGTTTTCTGGCAGTTAATATAATATTTATGGGTGGAATTACTCCAAAGGACTATGTCTGGCACATTTTAAGGTTCCTTCTAATCACAAAACAACTGAATTCACTGATGAGTATTTTAAAAGATATCTAAGCTATGTTCTAGAACATGATAGGCATTATATGACAATCTCTTCCTGCCCCAGGCTGGCTCTGCTATAGGTACAGTTGATCTTCCCTTGTAGGCTCAGTGCTGGTGCCCTCCCCTCACACCCTGAAAGATGAAGGTAGAGACTCTGTGTATTTATTCAGGAGTCTGACCCAGAAACCAAACACAATGTTGGGCTCATTAGTAAGCTCTTAACAAATAATTTTTGAAAGGATGACTAAAACTTAGGTCCTTATTTCAAATTGTTTCCAACAGAAAAAGCAAAGCCATTCAAGGAATCTGAAAAGGGATGTGTCACAATGAAAACCATACTTAGTCTTGGAAGAGAAGGCAGGAAGAGTGTCAGGAAGACCTTTGAGAAGTCATTTCAGAGCCAGCTGAGGTGCTTGTCACTAACCTTGTCAACAAAAAGGAAGCTGAGAACTTTAGCCTGGGAAGGTGTTGATTTGTGATCTGCAAATTCTCAGATAATGTCTTTTTAATTCTGTCAGGATAAAGGAGAAGAAAAATATTACATGCTAAAACTTTGTTTCCTTTTTTAAAAAAGTGATATGTATGTATGCTTGATGTAATATGAACATGTGTTGGTTATCTTGCTAAGAATTAGTGTTAATTAATGTTACCCTTGCATCTTGTAGATTAATACCATCTTTTTTGGGTCTCTTTTCCCCATAAATCATTTCACACAAAATGAAATGATACTACAGAAAACCTCAATATGACTCTAGAAACAAATGCAAATCTCCTTTTTGATTTATTTCAAAACAACATTGAACAGACCACTTACTAGCCATGTTGTCTTGGTTCATATTCGTGAACAAAAGGCTATTCAGTTCTGCGTTATCACTCACTCATTTACGAACTTATGAAATGATGCATGATTTCAGCAGAGCCCTGTGCACTCTTTATCACAGAGAACTGCCATTGTGAAAATTCAGTTTGCTCGCCCGCCTCAGGCTGGACCTTCACATGGTAGCGGAGCCATTTTGAATGATTATAACCTGATGACAAACAAGCCTGCGCTATACGGGCCATCCACTAGGCTCTAAACCGAAGCAACCAAACATCCATGTCATCTATAAACAATGAATGAAATTGAGGTAAATAATATTTTTTATGAGAAATGTATTTCACTCAAAATATTCTCTTCTGCAATTTACTTAGTTTGCTATGCTGAAGTGCACTGAACACTTCAAGTCAAGGTAAGACTCGGCACCCAGTGAAGAGAGTTCTTAGAACCTTCATTCAAGCGGCCGGGCTCAACACCTTTACGGAGGTGAGAGCCCCGAAACAGGGTTTAAGTTTCTTTTCATACTCTAGTTAGGGGAACTGAAAGCAAGTTTCAGACAAAGGACTATGCAGGGGATTTTTCTTTGCATATTCATTTTGGCTCATTTTGACCTAGCAACCAAGCAAGCAAGCACCAGGTGTATAGAAGCGGACATTTGCGGTTAGCTGCAGGTGGGCTTATTCTAGTTTTGTTGATTGTGACCTAGAAACCAAGCATAACCTTTCTCACGCTACAGGGGACAGTTCCCGGATCTATACGGGGGTGGGGGGTTACCTATGTAATTTTCCATAACATTCCCACCTCTTCTTCTGGGGAGTCAGACCTCTGACTCCTTGTCATCAGGAAGGGGGTTATAATGGGGTTGCAAACTAGAATTTTTATAGCTTGGATTCTTTTTTGGACATATTTAGTCAGGCAGTTTATGAGTGTGGGTGC
>PVKH010001586.1:0-29984 GCA_004027955.1 Chaetophractus vellerosus
TCTTAAAGCAGTTTTATTCATACACCGTTCAATCCATTCAAAGTGTACAGTCATTGGCCCTCAGTATAATCAGAGTTGTGCTCTCATCACCATTAAGGTGATTATATTACCTTTTATAGGATAGGAAAGGATATTAACTTTCTTGCTTGCTATAGAGTGAAAACACAAAAAAGGGTTTTAACCGAAGTTTTCTAAGAAAAATCTTAGGAGCTAATTGCACTGAAGTAATTATTAAAATGTCGAATGTCATAAACTTCCTAGTTTTTCTTTTTTTTACTGTATAGAGAAAATTAATTAAAACTTTTTTTAGCAGAGAGTCAAAAAAAGAAGCAACAAGATGATTCTGATGAATATGATGATGATGACTCTGCAGCTTCAACTTCATTTCAACCACAGCCTGTTCAACCTCAACAAGGTTATATTCCCCCAATGGCACAGCCAGGACTGCCACCAGTTCCTGGAGCACCAGGGATGCCTCCAGGTAACACAAGGTTTCTTAAAATTTAACATTCTTAGGAGTTTATCAATATGATGTATAAGTATTAATTCTTCCTCCAAATCCTTTAATAATTTGTGTTTTTTTGTTTTTTTTTTTCTTCCCCTTGAAATTCTGCTTTATTAGGTATACCTCCATTAATGCCAGGTGTTCCTCCTCTGATGCCAGGAATGCCACCAGTTATGCCGGGCATGCCACCTGGGTAAGAAAACTCTTAATTGCCTTGTAGGCGTGTGCCTAGTACTAGTCTTTTTCATCTTGGGTATTATGTAAATTAAATATTGCCTTGCAATTTTTGCTTATAAAATATAAGGGCTTTATAAATCTTAAACTTGCCAAATAAAGGGATATACCAATAAATTTAAGGAATATAAATTTGCCTCTGAAGAGAATGGATTTTTTTTTTTTTTTTGGTTTTAGGATGTATGTAGGCAGCCATCTACTTGAATTGCATTTATTGTAATTAAAGTAGTTGGTTGTAGGTTTGAGTTCCTGAGATTCAGAACTATCCATGACACTCAGTATTGATGAAAAGAAGCAAACTCTATAATGATTTGTTTGTTGAAGCATCAAGAATTAAAATGAATATGAGGGGCCTGTGGCCATCACTTTTACTTAAATATTGTTGGATATGAGAGGTATACAATACACTTTCCCACTGTATTTTGAAAATCACAGTTAGATTTTGATTTTGTCATACATTTTCACAGATTGCATCATCAGAGAAAATACACCCAGTCATTTTGCGGTGAAAACATGTAAGCATCTCATTCATAACGTAATCCAGGAGGTATATTCATAATGTCATTTTTCGTGTGTTTGATGGTATATATTCACTTGACCAGAAATTTTCTAACCTTCCTTACTAAAACTTCTAAAATTTGCAAGCTGAATGACACAGGTCTCTTAAAGGAGGGAAGTAAAACATCTGCGAAGAAATCGTAGTAGACCTGTATAAATAAACCAAACTGCCCTAAAAGTAATGGGACTTGGTAATAAGGATTTGTATATGCTTTTGCCAGATCACGTGCTTTACTATTATAGAATGTAACTAAATTTTCTTCTAAAATCTATATACAGAAGTTAATCTTCTGATAAAAGTCATAAATAAAGAATTGATAAGACTTGTAATTTTTATGTGTGTTGGACACTGATTGGAAGATGAACTCTTTTAGGGGAAGGAAATAAGTGTAGATTGTAGTTTTAAATCATGATTTAGTGCTAAGCAGGTATTCTAAATGATTATTGGACCATCTGAGTTTCCTATGGAGTACCTTTAATTTGGTGGCAGTTTTTCCTTGCCCCCCTCCAAAAAAAAAATACAATCTTACTCCATAATGTATATTGAGTGTTTTCCTTTTAAAAAACCTGAGAATTCTAAGAGAGGTTTCTTTTCATTTTATTTATATTCTTAGTGGATATTTTCCGAGTGGAATAAAAGGTGATTTGCCTTTCATTTACACTAATTTTTTGAGTCCTCTTATACACATTAAGGAGAGTATATTTGTTCCCAGTGACTTTAAATGTATTGAAATCTTTTGCCAACAAGGACACTTTTCCTTTTACTGGTAAACTCAAGAGTTTGCTGGTTTTTAGAGGGTTATTTTGATGGGATTGTTCTGGTTTGTGGTGTGTTCTTTCAGTTTGAGGGATTTCAATATTAGAGGTCAAATTCTTTATTCATTGTTGTTTCAGGCTTTAGCCAAAATATTTTCTAATGGTTTATATCATTAATTAACTTCTGTCTGTTGAAATTTGCTTTTTAATAGAATGATGCCAATGGGTGGAATGATGCCACCTGGACCAGGGATACCACCTCTGATGCCTGGTATGCCACCAGGTAGGAAATGCTAGACAATTTCCTTTTTAATATGACTGGCAGGCTTGTATTTAGACAGATGTATGGGCATTGTTGGAATGTAATTTAAATTTTTCTGTTGGTTAGGGACTTCCTTTTAAAATTGTGAGAAGTGTAATGGACCCTTTTAAAAGTTTGGAATAGGAAAAGCTTCAAAGAAGCCAAAGTGAGTCACAGAGTCTATTCACTGAAGCTTAAATACTTGAGTGTTCTACTCCTTAGGAATATTTTAAACTGCAAGTAATGGAGAAATCTAGCAAACTGTTGATCAGTGTAGGCATTTGTATCTCTTTTGACCAAAAGGGGGTGTGGTTTAGTGGTTAAGTGAAGTCAAAGAGCCATGCTTCTTTTAACTTTCCACTTTGCTCTTAGCTTTTATCCTCCAGTGTGTCATTCAGTAGTTACATGATGACTGAGGCAAGAAAGGGGAGAGGGGCAAGGGTCAATAGCAGGGTGCTGTTCTTTTATTAGCGGGCAAAATAACATTCCCAGAAATTCCTTGGTGCCTAACGTTTCATTGGCCAGAATAGGTCTAATGGATCCCCTAGCTGCAAGAGCCTGAATAATGAAGTGCCTTGATTTTTTAGCCTATATAGTGGGAGGCATATTGTGGGGAATGGGATTAGCCAAATATGTGCCACAGAGTCCTTCATGAGACTTTCTAACTATTGCCTTGCATTTAAATATTTAATGCCTTTTATACCTTTTTAGAATTTTAACTTTATATAGAATACTGTTCTATAAAGTTTGGTTTGCCATCCATAGCAGATAGTTGATGTGAAAAAACACAGGGAAAATAAGAAAAATAAAAATAAGCAAAATTCAAATCATTGCCAGTGCCACCAATAATGTATAGGCAAACAGTTCCACATATATTGTGCTCTGAGGTAATTGTGGGCACTTATTAACAGAACACAGGATAATAATTGATCTTCATTTGATGTTATGAAGTCAATACACGTTAAAAATTATGCTGAGGATTAAAGAATGCATTAATGTTGCTTTTTGGGAAAATTTGTATGAAATGCTTAAAAGAATATCTAGCTTTCTGAAAAAGTCTTTAGGGTCATGATAAGATTATTAAAGGTTTTACTGTAACTTGCATTCAAGTTCAGGGAACGTTTAAATGGATCTCTGGTAGATAATTGGAATAATTCTCTTATAAAAGTTCCAAAAAGTTTGCTAAATCACTCATATCAGTAAGCTTAGTTGCTGCTTGGACCAGTGGTATCTTGCATTTCCTAAAATTGTGAAGAGAAAAAAAGGAAATGGTGTAATGGAAAGTTTGAGGCAAGATTGTTGCAAGGGACAACTGTCACTGAGTAATAGTCAATTGTTACTAACTTTGTAGTATAGAAGCAATTTTAAGAGGAAATTTTTTCACATTAAAGTTTTGGGAAAATATTTTTTTCTTTTTTCAACAGCTTAGTCCCTTGGTACCCCACATTTCTGTTTTATAGGTATGCCCCCACCTGTTCCACGTCCTGGGATTCCTCCAATGACTCAAGCACAGGCTGTTTCAGCGCCAGGTATTCTTAATAGACCACCTGCACCAGCAGCAACAGTTCCTGCTCCACAGCCTCCAGTTACTAAGCCTCTTTTCCCCAGTGCTGGACAGGTAAGGTAAAATTTCTGAAAAGGAGTGCACGTACATTTAAAGGTAAAGTGCATTTGTTAGAAGTCTTTGAAATGGTCATGGGTCAAATTTTAAACTAAAAAGTGGCCTGTCCTCTTCCACACATTCATTTCCTGAGTAGATCCAAAGATAGCATGTTACTTTTTCATAGTTGTGAACTCTGGTTATTGTTAGCTTGAGTTGAAAATGAAAGTTTAGTTTCTGGGGACTTAAATACATGATGATGTTTAGAGGGCCTTCTTTACCTGTTGAACTATGAGTGGAATAAGACCAAAGCCAAGGTGAAAAATACTTAAAACCCTTGCAGATCATTTGTTGGGCTATTCCTCTAGCTCAGGGATTCTTAACCCTTTTTGTTCCACAGACCCCTTTGCCAGTGAGGTGAAAAACCACGGACCCCTTACTAAGTCCACACTATACTGTGTATTATTTAATAAATATATCATACCCGTACCACCATGTCCCCACAAGAATAATGTTTTTTTGAGTTTCAGTTCAGGCTCACGGACTCCTTGTTAACAACCCCCCCTCTCTTTTAAAATGGTGATAAAACTACCTGCACTGTGCTGCAAGGCTATATTATTTGATGGCTTTTGACTTGATCACACTTATGATTTCCTACTGTCTTGTCTTTTTTCAAGACTTGAAATACAAAAATGCTTCTGTTATAGAAAGTTTGCAAATGGTTGAAACTTTACCCCCCCCCCCACAATTTCATTAAGAATTAATAAGCAGGTGTTTTAAAACATTTGGAAGATCAGATTGTATTTTATTTTTCTTACTTGGATTATTCCTTGGATATTTTCTTTATTTGATGTTTTTTTCTGTTTTTGGTTGATAAATTATCAACATTATTGTTAAAGTGCCCTTTAAGCACCTTAAGCTCTATGTTTTTGAGGTGGGTGGGGAGTTTGCTGTTTATTGAGGGGAGATATTAAACTTAGAGAAAATCTTTTGTAGAGTCATCGATATCGATTTGGATTCAAGTGTCAATAATAAGGTATCCATATTCTCAGTTTAAGGTATTCGTGAAATAACGCAAAGCACATTTGTCTTAGAAAAGAAACTTGTTAATTAGGTTTATTGGCATAGGATTTTTTTTTTTTTAATTTTTGAGGCTTATGATTATCACTTTGTTTGTTATAAATGCATTAACTGCCTGCCTCTTTAAATAAACCAGATTTGATTGCATTAAATCTTGTAGTTACAAAAATGCAATCTTTAGTTTTAAAAAAGTCTACCACATGGCTTATTTTCACCCATTTGTTTGGAGACTTTTCATTGTTTCCTTTCTTTTATGCTACAGATGGGGACACCTGTAACAAGCTCAAGTACAGCTTCATCCAATTCAGAAAGTCTGTCTGCATCTTCTAAAGCTCTGTTTCCTAGCACAGCACAAGTACGCAGGAAGTTGCAGTTTAAAATTGTTAAAATGGCTTTATTATTTAACCCTTTGGACCCTTCTTAAAAACAGAATCTTTTCCCAAAAATATATTGTTTAAATTTTTAGTAATAAAATTAGTGGTCTGTAAATTAAATAGTATTTGAAACTTGGAATTCATAGTAATGGAAAAAAAAAAAAGTAACCCAAACTACGGTTCTAAAGGGTTAAAAGCATGTAAGCAGTAAATGCGTTAGAGTGGCCAATGGTTAGCTTGATGCATGATTAAGCTATTTTTTTATTTATGCTATTTAATGCATCACATTTAATGTAAGGAAATTTAGTATTCTTCATTTGGTTCTAAAAGTTGGCCTAGTCTACATGTTTCAGATGTTTGATATTATGAAAAGTAACACATTTATTACTGGTAACTTTACTTTAAAGCTCCTGCTAAGTTAACCCTTATGTCTGTGATAATCATTTGGCTATTTGTTGTTAATTTGAAGGCATTGGCTTTACTTTCCTATGTAAAGAATACCTCTAAGGACATATCTTTAATATGTCACCATTGATACTAACTGTACATGCCATGCTTAGTAACTGGAGTTATCCAAACATCCCATATTCTGTAGTTTCTAACATTTTTTAGAGCCCCTTGGTAGATAATTACTTCAACTAATTTAGAATGGTAAAACTATAATACCTGCTATTTTGCTCCATAATAATATATTTCATCAGTCTGGAATGAATACAAAGCTTTGAATTCTAAATATTTGGTGAGGAGGTAGAAGACATCTGAGAAGTTACATGTGCAGTTTTACTTATTTGTTTCCATTCTGTTTTGGGTGTGACTTTAACCTGGCATCTCCTAATCTCATGAGTATTGAATTTCGTGGAACGTTTATCAAGTGTTAACTTTGTTTTGATTTTATTTAAAGTTTGAGTCCTTTATTTAATTTTGATATATATATATATATATTTTTTTTTTTTTTTAAGTTAAACTGCTTATAGATATACTCAGCAGTTTGGGGGTTTGAAGTTGATGAAGGATTGTGTTTTACAGGCCCAGGCAGCTGTTCCAGGACCTGTTGGTACAGATTTCAAACCCTTAAATAGTACCCCTGCAACAACTACAGAACCCCCAAAGCCGACATTTCCTGCTTATACACAGTCTACAGCTTCAACCACTAGTACAACGAATAGCACTGCAGCTAAACCAGTGACTTCGATAACAAGTAAGCCTGCTACACTTACAACAACCAGTGCAACCAGTAAGTTGATCCATCCAGATGAGGATATATCACTGGTAAGTTGTTTTCAGTTATTTTACTAGCAGGGTTTGGTTGAAAACAGTTGTAGCCACTTGTCCCTTGTTGAAAGGTGGTAATTTGTGCTCAGGTGGTCTTAGGATCTGATAAAATGCTTACCAAGTGGTTTTTCCTTTCTGATTTTAAAAAAATAAATAAAGTAGATATTGCATGGTTTGGTCTTAGATACTTTCCCATAAACTATTTCTAAGAGAAGATGATAAGTTGGGTTCTACCTTTTAAAAATCGTTTTAGTTAGACAAGTAGAATATATTAACTGAAGAAATATTGAGCAGTTATCTGCAGATCCTTTGAAGTCCATATTAAGCTTATTTTGAAATACAGCTAATAATTAGGATTTTGATAACAATAATGAACCTTCACTAGATAGTTTCTTGCTGAAACAATTTATAATTCCTAGAAAATTGTTATAAATAAGAATTTAGGTGTTTGCTTTTATTCTAATGACATTCTCTGCAATTAAGTCTTTGATGTGGTCTTTATTTTTATTCCTAGGAAGAGAGAAGGGCACAGTTACCTAAATACCAACGTAACCTTCCTCGACCAGGACAGGCCCCCATCGGTAATCCACCAGTTGGACCAATTGGAGGTATGATGCCACCACAGCCAGGCATCCCACAGCAACAAGGAATGAGACCCCCAATGCCGCCTCATGGTATTTTTCTTTTTATGTTTATTGCTTTTATTGGATTTTCTGAGTATTTACATAAAAACATTTATCTGCAAAATACATTGCATTTAAAGGTACAATGCATAGACCAACTCAATCTGTATTTCTTGTGTTTCAAATGTGTTTTTTAGGTCAATATGGTGGTCATCATCAAGGCATGCCAGGTTACCTTCCTGGCGCTATGCCACCGTATGGGCAGGGACCGCCAATGGTGCCCCCTTACCAAGGTGGGCCTCCTCGACCTCCAATGGGAATGAGACCTCCTGTAATGTCGCAAGGTGGCCGTTACTGATCTTTACTTCATCCAGTCTAATAGGTTTGGAGATTAAACCTTTTCTCAACTTGTGCTGTTTATATAGCCAAGCTTCCGTCAATTAAGGCTTCATTGTGACTTTAACAAACATTATCTTCCCACATACCAGGAACTATTGGACATTTATTTTACATGGGAAAAATTATTTGGAATAATAAAGCAGGAACTTTTCCTGAAGTTGCAATTTATACTGTATGGCTTCTTTTTCATGTTTCATCTAGGTTTTTAGAAGTGAAGTATAGTAAATATGGTTCGTTAAATTGTGAAGGCGCTGGAATTACATGAACATACCACCTTAATAAAGGCAAGTTCTGTAAGCTTACATTGCTATTTGTAAAGTTATGCCTTCACAGCATTTCAGATGCTGTTGGACTTCATGTCCCCAACCTTGCTTGGTGAGGGCTGTAACTGTTTCCAAGTACCTGTACATTGGAAGTCTGAATGTGTAACAATATTTAATGTATTTAGAGTTCCTCATGTTGCAGGGTTTAAGAAATCTGACCCACCAAGGTCATGTGACTTTTCTGTACTGTTAAAACTTCATTGTAATAAAATGAGAGAAAAATTTATGCCTTTTTATTCATAATCCAGCTGTGGACCACTGCCTGAAAGGTTTGTACAAATGCATGCCACAGTAGATGTCCACATAATAAAATTCATAGTTACAATCCAGTTTTGAAATATCATTGGATTCTGTCTTTGAATTGTAGGATGCTCTTTAGCTGCATGTTATATAAAGTGTACACTATATATAAAATTCTATGTCAGTGCTTCATTTGACAGAAAAACTTAGATATGTGTGAGTAATGAGTATGAAATCTTTATATTGTGTCTCCTCTCCCTCACCTTCCCTCCCATGGTGTCAGTACATGTCAGATGTTATTATAGATATTTGAAATGTAAACTTGAATACTCCTTTTCCTGCTGATGAAGTTTAGAGCCTAGTGCCAGACCCATTTATTTCCTTCTCATTATTTTTTGAGACTTTAGTACTGCGTGGACCTCAGAAGCTTTTCAGGTGCATATTTCTAGAAGCTTAGGTGCATGTAGTAATAGCTTCTTGTGCTATTAATGGGTTGGTATATATTCTCAGTGTAATGTTGAGAATCTAAATGTGCCTTGTTAGGATGGTTAATAGATGGATTAGCAATTTTTAACATTCGTGGAAGATTATTTCATTATATAGGTTATCTTCTGTTATTATTAAGCCTATAAACTTGCTTTAGTGTTAATTGTCTTCATCCATGGAAATTTGAATGTTTCTATGTTGCTTCTGTAGAGATGACCACTATTAATCGTTATTTTATGTTGTAAGTCTCTTGAAATATAGTTCTTGTTGACCTTTTTTGGCATTCGTTTTTCTGGTCTTTACTTTTACAGGGTAGTTTTAGATTAAGTATCAAATAGTGTATACAGAGTATAAGCTTATTAATATAACAAACTCAAGTTGAATTTTTATTGATATAAAGTTAAGAATTCTAAGAATATGGTAACATTTCATTATAACCTTTATGTAAAGATACAGTTATAAGTCATGAAATCTGAAGTTTTGATTTTGAGAAAAGCTTTAACTTTGTAAGAAAATATAATTTAGATATGTCTTAGTCAAAGAAAGGAGTCCATGATGAGTAAAACATTGCAAGTATTTTGAAGCCAAATGATAACTTAAATGATATTTTGCTCCAGTGGTTTTATAGCACCTGTGCTTTGTTAGATTGAGGTGAAAAAAGTTCCATGATTTGTAAAGTATCACCAAGAATGCATTTCTTCCTTCTGTTGGCAGCCAAATCACATACTTCTTCCCTAACTGAATGCCTACCTTCCTAAATAGTTTTGGAACTAACTTATACTTCTTAAATGTGGCACATTTATCATCCTGCCAGAGAAAAACCTGTGTTGAAAATCTTTCAAGGTAAAAAAAAAATGACTTGATTAATTTGGAAATGCTTTCCCAAATGTAATGTTTTTAAGCATTTTTGTGTAAAGGCTTGCCTACAAATTGCAATAGTGCTTGCACACCTGAATTGTGCAAAGCTTTATTTGCATTTATGCAAATATCACCAATATTTTATAGCAAAGACATTGCTTTCTGAGATCTGAAGGAAGAAAATACTATTAGTCTTTAAAAATAGATGTGGAACTGATTGTTTTGCATGGCCTTTAAAAACTTAAGCACACCATTTTCCGCATATTGTAGCTATATCTCTTAGGGGTAGTGCCCATGTGGTATAGGTAAAGTATAATTTGTGCATGCATCAGAGCATAATTAAGCTTCTAGAAAAATACCTTTTACCTGACTGCTTCTGGGGTCCATAATGTGGTTAAATTGTGAGTGGAATAAATTATATTGAAAAAATTAACTCTTAACTTTGACTTAAACTTCCTTAAGTAACAGGTGAAGTTAGGTCGGAGTTAACAACTGCCTTCACAGAAGACAACTTTTGGGACTTGATACATTTAGGCAGGCATTGTAATTGCCATAATTGAGAATATTCTGAGATTGATAGGGCTGCCTGCTTTGGATCTGACTTCCATCCACTCCTCCTACATGGCCCTTTATAGGGGGAAAAAAAACCCACTTGAACATTTTGTCTGGCACTAGCTTCTATTGGGCAGATATCACTGCTGTGTGATTGTGAAGAGACCAGCAGGTGAAGATCAACTTTGAGTGACTGCTGGAATTATCAATGGACTTGAATACTTACTATATTTTAGTAATCTTCCACACATTTACTGTTAGGTATGGGAAAAATACTGTTAGGTATACTCCTATTCTGCTGATCAAGTTACAAATTAAACTTAGCTTAATTAAACTTATTTGTTGGGGGGGGGTGGGAATCACCAAGGGAAAAAAATAGGGGGCTCAGAATGGGATTGTTGTGGACAGTAGTTAAAAAAAGTGCTCCTTTTCCTTTGCTTGCTTGATCATTGGGATTTTTTTTTTTAAATATGCATGTCTTTTAAATTAATTGGGTAACGTTTTTCTAAAATTAAAATTTTCTTCTTCCTATAGCCCTGCCATAGGACAGGCTGAGGCTGAGTCTCAGTGTTGCCCTGTTCAGTCTGAGGCAAGTGGGATTTATTTTATTCCTTATAGGGGCTTTCACAGCTTTATGGCTGTTGGATATTTATGTCCCCAAACTTGCAGCAAGTTTGGTGAAGGCCCCTAAATTTAATTAAATTTAGGATTTTTATAATCTATGGCAGAGAAGGCTCTATATTAATATTCACGTTTGACTGTGGTGTTAATAAACATAAGTATTTGATATATGCAGTTTAATTTACTTTTTGTTATATAATATTTATATTTAACAGCCTCGGTAAAGCTTGTACCTACTGTGTTAAGCTTGAGCAAATTGACAAAATTTGACATTGATTTGGAGGCATGGAATGATTCCTTCAAAATTTTCACCTTCACTTCTAGGAAAATCTTACTGGTTATTTTCTTCTCAAACTACTAAATTGAACCTCAAGGATAAGTTTTAATTAATTGGAAATGCCACTGGATACTGAACTCTGCATTTTGAATCCCAGACTTATGCATTGAACACTAAGGTTGAATGAACGGTTATCTGGAAATGCTTGTAATTTTGAATATTTTCATACCTCACCACATTAGAGCAAATGTTAATGTAGAGCCCTGTGAAGAGTGGGAAGGTGGGGTGTGTGTGTGTGGTGTGTATAGGTACAGACTACACATTTGATTTAAAAAGGATAATAAAGAATTTGGGTGTTATAAACTTGTCAGTACAGTTAGATTACTAATATTCAGGCAGCCAAACTGAATTTGGGTTATGGGGTAAAAATATTAGCATATTAAGTCATGGTTTCAGTATGATTACTTTGAGGTTCATTTTCAGCTCTACTGAACATTATTTTATGGACCATGCACATATGAAAAGTGCCCACGTTGGTTCCCAACTAAAATTTGCTTTTTTTGGTGAGAAAAGTTGTATGTATGTGTGTTTGATGGAGGGAGTAAAGAGAAAATTTGGAGAGAGGCAAAACATGTTTGTTCTTCATGTATTTGGAACCACCATTCTATCCAGATAGCATTTATCTCTGAACAGTAACAATTAACAAGTAGTACATCCTTGAGCAAATCTGAGATTGTATTTCTATGTGGTTTTAGTTGTTGGAAGCATGAAGACAGAATATGCGATAAGTGAATCCCCAGTTTTGACCTGTTGAATTAAAACATTTGCTTTTCATCATAGCTGAATAATTGTCATTGAAAAAAGATTTTAATTAAAAAGGAATTTTGTTGCTTCCACAAGAAAAGATTTCATTGGAATATTTTATAATCTATTCAGTTATTCATTTCTCAAGACTCCTTAATGGTCTGTTTTATTGCCCCCACCAACCCCCAATATACTAAAGTCTCTTAAAGCTGTATGTCTTAACTCTAATTGTGATAATTGAAATAATTATAATTTTAATAGGCTTTTACCTACTTGAGTACTGGGGGTGGGAAGGATTTTCTAAGAGTGGCATAATTTGTTGGAGGTAATATAGATATCTAATTTTTAAGATACACTTCTTTGATATTCTTTAGTTCTGTGATTCAAACAAATATGATTAAGAATTACATAACTTTCAGGTGTCCATACTGCCCACGGGTAAAATTAGGCAAATGAAAGAAAATGTTGAAGTCATTTCTTAAGATAAATTTTTTCTCTTACCGGAACTTTTATGGAAAAGTCTTTTAAAAGGAGGGATTCAGTTTAAAGAAAGGCATGTATTTTTGTCCTATGTTTTATAATTACTAGAGATGAATGACTTAAGGGCACATTGTTGTAAAGAAATAATCCCCAAGTTTTACTTCTAGCTATTGAATGAGTTTCTTATTAATCATTGTAATAACTTCCTGTTTTTATAGCATAGAAATAATCTGGCTTCTTGATAATTCCTAGCAAAATAAGAAGCACTTTAATGATGGTTGTGTATGGTGTCATGCACATAGTAGATATTCACGATTTTATGCTTAATGTTGGATTCTAAAAATTATTAATATAGTAAGCCCTTAGGCATCCCCTAATATGGATCTAATTCAACCTTACGCCAAAGAAGGGGGACAAGCAGGACTTCATCTTGAGCTCCCTATATAACTTTGTAAATTACCAACTTTTCCAGGTGTTTAAGCCCTAAAACACCCATCTTTTAAAATGTTATTTTGCATTTTTTATTGGGAAATAGATTGTTTGAAAGTAGCATTTTTAAAAACCTAGATTTTAGTAAGGCTCAGAAAAGAATTGCCGTTTTATGCACTTTTTCCCCCCTGCTCTGGGCTCTATATTTTTATGCAATGTTCCCGGCCTTAAAAGGAAGCTCTTATGTTCTTCCCGCTTAGGAAAAATAATAGTTTGAAGCAAGATGAGTTTGAAAATTTCCTTTCAGATCTGTTCAATCTCATGTATTCTCAGGGGAAAATCTCTTCTTTACTAAGTCATTTTAAGGGATAAATTGGAGACTGAAAGGAGATCTTTACTGAATCTAAGCTGTATTTGGAACAAATTGAACATATTATAAATCAAGACTGGCTCATTAGGTGGAACCTTTCATGCTTGGGTTCTTTAGAACCTATAATCACTAGCTAAATTATGAGACTATATGTGTGTGTTTCAATTTTTGATAAAATTAACTACAGAGGAGTTTCATGTGAGTAAACTTAAAACTTGATTATTTGGACCCCACCCATAAATTTTAAATGTTGTAATGGTGTGTAAGTTTGTGATGAGGGACAGGTTCATGTATGTACTAAGTGTTTAGTCAGCTGTTTGTATAATGCCTTGTTTGTAAAAAGGTGAAGTCCTTTATTGGCATTCTCCAAGTCCTGTGGCATGGTTAGTGTCTGGGGTTTTACCATTATTATGGGTAAAGAATCCTGAGATACTCGCTTCTCTGTGCCTTCGCTTTCGGTTAAGTTTAAGGAGAATTTTGAGGAACTGGCAATGAAGTTCATTGATGCCCAACCTGGATAAAAATGAAGAATGATGTTTTCCCCCCGTTTGCAACACAAGGACCTTGTGTATTCAAATTGTTTTTTAAAAACAAATTATATAGAGGTTATGTGGGAGAGAGGCCATTTTTAGACTTTACCTGAAATGTAACAAAAGATAACAGAATTCTTGCTCTTGGTTTGCATGTTATTGAGGTTTTGCAAATCATTGTTTTTAGTGTAGCTTATTCTTTCCATTTTATTCATAGTTAAGTAATTTTATTAATCATAGGTCAAAATAAATGAGAATTGTAGCATCATTTCCTAGTCTCTACTAATAAAATGCAGCTACCCGATATAGCTCAAGTGGTTGAGCACCTCCTTCCCATGAACCTTCTAAAAACAAAAATGAAAAAACCCATCTCTCATTGGGGAGCAGATGTAGCTCAGTGGTAGAACACCTGCTTCCCATGTACAAGGTCCTGGGTTCAATTCCCGGTACTCCTTAAAACAAAACAAAACAAAACAAAACAAACCCAGCTGCCTTACTACCCAAGTGGACCAAGGGAAGAGTTACCAAGTTCCTATAAGTTTGCGTTAGAAAAATATGGCATCTAGTTATTGAGCAAAGCTTTCCTTTTAGTTATTAATTGGTTAGCGTTGGTTTCAAGGAGAAGCAATAGTTTCCTTCTCAGCCCATGTTTTTCTAAATTTGATATCTCTACTATAAGAAAATCAAGTTTTTGAAACTTGAATTAAAAGTTTTTAAGAATTGATTGCCCCTGTGGGGTATGTCTATATATGCTTAATTTTAGAGATTATCACTTATTTAATAAAATACATGTCCCCCTCCTTTTTAGAGTAAACTAAAATTTGCATCATGATTCATATATTGGAATACGTAGTTAATTAAATTTGAAATACATCCAAGAGATATTCAGTGTTATTAATTCATTCTCATAAGGTCATTCTAAATTTCATAGCCAATGTAAAGTAACTTTGTTAAACTTAGGGAAAAAATTTAAATGTATTAATATCAGACTCTGAGGAAATTTAATGCAAATTGACTTTTAAACTATGGATTGAACTCCTCAGTTTAATACAATTTGTGTTTTTGTTAACTAGCAGCAGAATTTCAGCATTTGCTACTTACTGGTAGAGAAGAAAAATCCCACAGCCCTGCCAGTACAGGTTAGTTTAATCTGTAAGTACCTGATGTTCCTATTTTTTTTTTTCAAACATATCCATATAACCACCAAAGGAAGAGAGCTGTGCAGTTTCTTAAATGTGAGTATAAATAATAGACCCATTGGACACTTCCAGACACTCAATACTTGGGCCAAAGCAGCTCTAGGTTTGCTATCTTCAGATATAATAAAGGTTTTAATACTGCTCCTTTATTATCTGGTAGTGGTTGAACCTAAATAGCCATGTTGTACTTAAAAAGAACAAAAGTTTGGATTGGCTGTGCCCATGTTGATACATAATATGGAGTCCAGGGCTTTGGGTCCATCTTTTACTTGTGCTACTCCATGGTGGTTCTGCTAGTCGCCTTTTAATTTTTTACATTATGAATCAAGCTAAGAAAAAAAGGCAAGTTTCCTCACCTCTAGCAATGATGAAATGGTATGCAATCATAAGCTAGAAAATGTTTTTGTACTACTTTTTCTTAAGTGGTTTTAGTTACTTGCTGTAAATTAGCACTAATTTTTTTTTCACCTTTTTTGTTTTGTAAACTATAAACTATGCTGTTGCACTAATGTTGGTTCATTTTAATAAGGAATTACAAACTTTTAAAAAAATATTCAAATGAAAGATTATCCATCAAGAAATCGAGACACATTCTTCATGTAATACTTTTGAGGTATAATGGAGACTTAATAGGGATTGTGAAAGATGTATTAAAAACTCTTATTATTTTTCATTCTCCCAAAATTCAATGTTATTTTGAACGATCCTTGAGAGATTTCCTTTAACCTCACATTCTATGTTTCTATGTTGATAAAACTTATATGAGGAGGGAGTAGTCAACTATATAAATTTCTTCAAGCCTGAACCATCCTTCCAATCTGTAGCATTGATTGTGGTACGTGGCTGTGTCCTTTTCACCTTAAGTATAATTGATTTGAGATGATCTTGTCTTAAGACTAGCTGATTGTGTATTCCTGTTAAACTAAGATGGTGGTTAGCCACTGAAAACAGACTGTCTTAACATTATTTTATACAGAAGTCATGTGTTTAAAAAACTCTAGGTTTATCAGTGGATAATAAGATAATAGTTCTTTTAAATATAAAATTGCCTAAGGGCTTAAGTTTCATTGCCTTTCACAGTTTAATCTGTATAAGAAATGGTGTAGATACAGTGGAAATGGTTTTCCTTAAAACCATCTCTAAAGCTGCCTTTCTGGTGAGTACTATTTTATGCTTTTATATATGATAATTTTACCCTTAAAAATTAAATGAAATATACTGACCAAAGTAAAAAATCTGTATTTCTATGTCTCTGAGGATCTTATTTGAACCAGGAATACTAAGAAGGTGATTGATTACTCTATTGCCTGACATTTCCTCACTAATCCCTAGTTAGCTTTTTTCTGACTGTCACATTATTATAGGCAATAAATAACGACAAAACTTTTATTTCCTTTTGGTGAGATGGGGAAAATGTTATTTTACTCAAAACTGTCTCTAGCATTTAAATTTTCCTTTAAAGCTTAAGGCTTTCTTTTTAGCTAAGAGCCGTAAGTTTTTTCTTAATGCCGTTGGTGCCCACATTGCATGTGTGTAGAAATAAAATACTAGAATTTATTTCCATTGTTCTTGTTGAAACTCATGCAGTGATTCATGAGCAGTTAAGCTAAGAATTGAGGTAGGGTTTACCTAAATTGGTCATGCAGATCATATGCTTACAGGGTTCTCTTGTGGCATGAAGATTTCAAGTGTATGTATTAAATCACACTAAACCTACATGAAATATTTGGGTTAGTAATACTGATTTGAGGGACAGCGTACACCAGTAAAAATTAGCTTTTGAGTATATTTGTAATTGTTTTATGCCTTTCCTTGGTTTAATACATGGGTTTCTTGTTTCCTGTAGTTCTTAGCTGCATCCTAGCTAATGTATGCTAAGGGTGCTTTCACATTGTATTTCCTGCTGTGATCATTGTGAACTAATAATGAACAACTGATACTTTTTAGTTTGAGCCATGGGAGTCTTCTGTAATCTGAAAATTGGTATCTGAGTATGTGACATGGTAATGTATTCTTCTAGATAAGCACTAAACAAAGTATGGTCCCTTGATTTATGTCTCAATTTAAAATGACTTAAATTTCTAAGGAACTATGTCCTTCTCTAGCAGGGTTAAACAGACAGTGAAAAATTGGTAAGTATGTAATTTTAAATGCATGAAATATTAATGAGAGTAAAGAGCCAGATTGCCATAGTTTAAGATATTTAGAATTGAACAAGAATTCTTGAATCTCCTTTGCGACTAGGTATATGTGTGTCTAGTGTTTTTACAAATTTGTGTGTACAGTGATTAAATTGAAACATACCTTACTCCTTTGTCTGGTTTGTTTTCTTTTTATTTTGGTGCTCAAAATACTAATATATTTCAAGCTTTTTTCAGGGTAGAAATAAGTGGCTGGTAACGAAAATATCTTCAAGAAGAACTATTTAAATGTCCCCTTTTAAAAGCCTACGATGACTTTCCTTTTACTTAAGCCTTCTGTTTGTTAGCTGCAGTTTAAACTGATAATAGGCAGCTGATCAAAAACAAAAAAAACCTTGTGCTCTTTTTGTAATATTGTAGAAATCAGTGCATAACAGTAAATGGCATTAAGCCAACACTTGATTTGCATGGCAACAGTCAGTGCTTTTTAAACTAAGAGAGAAAGGGTGATGAAATTTGGAGTCAATCCCTTCCTCCCCTTTTCTGGGACATTGTGTTAATAAATATTGGCTATAAAGATAATAATTGGAGATTGAAAAGTGAAAAGTATGAACTGCTACACCAGGAAGACCATTATTTCTAAGAAATCTGTCCGTTTCTTTCCAAATAGCCTAACCTTATTTTTTTAAGTGGTACAAGATCTCAAAGCGTTGTAGAAAAGAGGGGGCCTTGTCCCCTACTGCAATCTCCAGGCTTCACTCCACATTGGCAAGGAAGGAAGTGAACAGCAAATCATACAAGGGCTATGATTCTAAAGATGACATGAATAAAGCTAACATGGGAGGATAAATGACTTATCTATGTGTGTATAACTCTAAATGGTTTATCTAAACGACTGGGAGAATTAATGTAAGTAAATGATCTCACTAATACTAAAAGTAATTAAATACTAGCTTTTAACATTTTCCAGAATTAAAATTAGTAAGTTATTACTTGGATTTTGTGGGGTTTTATTTTAAAATAAAATTTTTTTTACAGAAGTAATAAATATTAGTGTATCTTGTCATTTTGATATGTCACGTCATAATAGCTGAAAGCTAGTGAAAAAGAAAAATGAAATCAAGGACCATGTTTATAGTGTTTATACTTAGTTTTTGCCTGGTAGGGTTGAGGTATTCCTTAGTGTATATAGCCATATAATAATTTGGTTAGAATTCTGAAAAGGCATGGATGTTTTTTTGTTTCTTTTTGAAGGAGTTGGTCTGGCTAAGGAAAGCCATAACTACCATTTTTTAAAGTGGTATGTATCTGAAGCAATTTGTTTTTCATCTAAAAGTTGGAAGATTTTTTTTGCTTCTGCTAATTACAAGGAAATCTTTATTGTTCCAAGGTGATGGTTGACCGTTCATAATTAAACCTTGAGTGCCTGTTATCTACAAAGATAAATAAAATTTTTCATTTGTTATTTATGATACTTGTCTGAGCCCATTTTATTCATTGTATTGAGAACATTTTATATTGAGAATGAATTATGTGCATCAGCTATTCTGAGCAGTTTTTGGACAGGGAACTAATTTATTTTTAGAAAATATGGAGTGTCTCTAAGGGGATAATATTTAAGGGAAAAATGAGCATGTCTAGGCAATATTGTGTAATGGGTATGTGGTTCAGTTTTGAGGTTGGAAAGGTAGGTGTGGGGCCCAAAGTAAGCATGAAATTACGGCCTGTGATCAAATCATTGCTTCGTTATTTACTAGTGTCACCTTGAGCAAGTTACCTATATAAAATGAAGATTGAATTCATAGATTTGTGAAATACAAGTTACTATATGAAAAAGGAACTTGACTACGGCCTGCCACTTTGACAATGAATGCTAATTGAGTGTTTTCTGTATGTGTACCTGAAAGCATGGCATAGTGTACCTTTAGATTAGCCTTGTTAGACCAGTGGAAATGGGGGGAGGGGATTATTGAAAACCTAAAAATTTTATTTAGTAAATACATAAGAAAGCCCAGTGTACATTGGAGACCTTGGATCTGAGGGTTTGCAAGACTGTCGCCTGGAAACAATCTTGTTAGGTAACAGTATTCTGAGAAGGAATCATAGGTTCAGAATCCCTTCTGAGATGAGAAAGCATAGCATCTTGGAGGAGCATAAAATGAGGTGTATATGGTGTGGTTGGGAGAGTGCGTATATGTATGTGTGCATGAAATCAGATTTGAGTGGAGGTTGACAAGTAAAAGCCAAATTATGTAGACCATGGTTTGAATTGTATTCTAATAGAAGTCATTGAAGAGCTGGTGAGTAATATGTTTTTTAAAGCTTGGTAGGAGGTGCAGTGTAGGAACCATAAAGTGAAAAGTGCAGAAGGCAAAAAGGAAAAAACAGTTTTAGGAGTGCTACACATGGTTTAGTATCCACACCTATCTTTAACACTTTGATTTAGCAAATGTTTTTCTGAGGATTTAGAAAGACAAGACAAAAGTACATGTTTGGGTTTCTCCTATTGATAACATCATTGCTGATAACAGAAGAAAGTGAAAGTCCCCCTCCTCCCCAAGAATGATACTTGGAGAAAGTTCATTATACCAGCATGGTAACGGGGGACAGTGACATTTTGAGCTGGGTGTAGAGGATATTAGGATTTGGATGAGTTGAAGGAAGTGTTAGGAACACTGGAAAACTGGGGACTTGTAAAGGAAAGTTGAGACCAAAGTGTTCAAAGTCCTTGAAGACTACCTTAGGGATACCATACTTCCTCTGAATTGCAGTGTCTTTAATTTTTAAAAGCCCATGATTTTCGACTCCACATCTCTTCACACATGACAAAATTCTAGTTCGCCAGAGACTGCCAGTATTTACAACACATTCTAGGGATCTTATTATTTTCCTGGTGATGTGGATTCACCTAGGAAGCCTAACTGGCCCTAACTGCTGTTGACTTGACCGAGTTAAAACTCGAATTCTATGTGTTTGATTCTAGGCTCCCCTCAAAACCCTTTCTACTATGTACAGACAGCCTTTCTTTAATAGGAACAGCACTGAATTTTCTTGAAACTTGGTTCTCTACAATGGATACAGTTGTTGAGTGTCCAGGTTATTTTAGTCCGGTGTGTGGGAAGTAGGATCAGTAAGCCTGTTATTTCAGATTGAGACAAAAAGAATCCTGCTCCATTTGGTCTCATGACATCTTTCACTCCTCACTAATTTGATCTACTTCTGGAAATTGTCCTTCATTGAAGCCTTTTGTACATTATGTAGTAGGTGCTCACTTTTTTTTTTAGTTTGGGTTTTGATTAATAGTTACTGTAGAAATACTGGTAGTAATGCTGTACTACTGAAGACAATTACACAGCCTTACAAATTAGTGTCCACTGGGTTCTTAGGGGTCCGTGAGCTTGAATTGAAATTAAAAAAATCATTTCTTCTGGGGGATGTGTTGGTGCAGGTGTGATATATTAAGTAATACACAGTAAAGTCTGGATTTAATAAGGGGTTCTTGGTTTTAACCTGACTGGCAAAGGGGTCCATGGAACAAAAAAGGTTAAGAATCTCTGGTCTACAGTGCACAATCCTATGTTGTAGGTAATTATATTGTATTACCATGCAATATATAATGAAGATGTACTGTATATAACCATACATTTCAGCCTTTGCTGGGACTATGATGCTGCCAAGTAATTATAAGGTTATAGTTGCCTTTTCACTTTCATTCCACTGGCTCTACTTTTCAAATCCTTGTCCTCCTCTATTACCACAGACATGCAGTTAATGACCTTGCTTCTAATTTATGAGGATATTAAGCCCTGAACTTCTAGATAGCATATTTAGCATATCTACAAAATAACCTGTATTTGCTCCCCTTTATTTCATCGGACTGGGTATCCAGTTTTTTTTTACTAACCCCTTTTTACTATGCTTTAGATTCCCATCAACTGCCTTTGTAGTGATCTTGTTTGTTCCCTTTCATGTTTCTTTAGCATACTTTTCTTCCTTTCTTTGGTTTTTGTAATGCTTTCTCTTCCCTCAAGATAAAATTTGAGTGATTGGATATGATATGAGAGATAGGAGTCAAGGATAGATAACAATCTGGTTTTCTCTAGTTGACTCAGAAGGCGTTTATTACCTGGCCCCTGCTTATCTTTTCTGCGTTTATTTCTTGCCATTCCACCTTGGTATTCTGCTCAAGCTCTAACTTTTCTCTGCCTGGGTACCATTCCTATATTCTCCCTTTACCTCTTTGATTACCCCCACCAAATTTCAGTTTAGTGGTAATTTCCTCATGGGAACCCTCAAGTGCTTCTGTTGCACTAGACACTTGACCATCAATGTTGCCTATTTGTACTGGACTGCAACCTCTTTGAAGGCAGGACTGTGGCTTGCTTGTTGCATTCCAAAAAACCTACCTGCATGCTGCATGACACTTGAGGCACTTTTGAATTCAACTGAAGTGCCAGTCATGGGTTAATTGATTTCATCAAAGCAGTGTAGAAGTCCAGATACATGAGTCTTTATTTGAACGTTGTGTAGTTTGGACCTGAAAAAAAATCATTGTTTTTTTTTTTGTTTGTTTGTTTTGAGCAGGATCTTTAGGACATGTACTTACTTAGTGATTGACTAAAGAATAACTTTTACCAACAGCAGAGATCTCTTGGGCAGAGCTCTTCTGAAAAACATTGTAATTTGTGTTTATTCAAGAAGAGTAAAAGGTTTTTGAAAAGTTAGGTTTTCTTGTGGGGTTTTTGCCAGAATAAAAAAGTGCTTGTGTTCTAAATGAGCAAAGATGAGCTCTACTTTGAAATAGAGACTAAACCCTAAGGTAAACTAAGGCTAAAATGCCTGCAAGAACCACACACGTAATGGAAATGAATGAAACAAGCCAAGTGAAGAGTGGTGAACTCGTGACCCTTATAATTGAGCCTCATGCCATGTGTAATCTCTGACCAGAGTTGAGTAGATTTCATTTTTCTAGAGATGTTATAAATCTTGCAAAATTTGCTAACAAGGTAATTCAGTTGAAAAAACTAAACCACATGGGCCAAACAAAACACACTTTCAGGCTAGTTTTATTTCGTGGATCACAGTGTGGGATTCCATAGGTTGAAGTGGAAATTTGTGGTAATATGTAGCAGATGTCAGCAGGAAACGAAATAGACCCAGAGGGGAAGGTTTGATAATGGACAAAAGGCAGAAAGATGATCCGTCAGCAAGGTGATGCATGATGTCAGGGTAGTCTGCCCTGTTCTGAAAGGCCCCCGGGAACCAAACCCGGGGCCTCCCATGTGGTGTACCGGCGCCCTATCCACTGGGCTACAGCCGGCCCCCAGAAGTACCATTTCCAAAAGCCTATTTTGGCAAAAATTAAAGTCTCATAAATGTAGCAGGGAATTGGGTGAAGCTCAGTGGTTGAGCGCCTCCTTCCCATGTACGAGGTCTGGGATTCAATTCCCAGTACAGTACCTCCTTAAAAAAAGAAATGTTGGCAAACATGGAACAACGTATACTATACACTGCCAATGGGAATGTGTTTTAGTTAGGATAAACATTCTGGGTATTGTGACTAAGACCCAACTATATTATAATTTAATGAAATGGAAGTTTATGTTTCTCTTTTATAAATAGGCCATGCATAGGCAACATAGGGGTGATACAGTATTAGGGATACAAGTTGCTTTTCATTTTCTGGTTTCATGATAGCTCCTTCAGCTACCTGCATCACATCCATTTGTCAGCCAACAAGAAAGTAAGTTCCTCTCTTTCTATAAGCAGGCTGATTCTACATAGTAATTGGCCAGAATTTAGGCATGAGTTTTTAGACACATGGCCACGGATAGTTGCACAGAATGATGGGAAATATTTATTCCAGTTGACTGCACCCACCTAAAATGTGGAAGTTCTGTTATTAAAGAAAGGGAGAATTAATACTTTGGAACCCTTAGCTGCTGTTACCACAGACTGTAAATTAGTTCAACCACTTTGGAGAGCAGTTTGGCAAAATTTGGTAAACTTGATCTGTACATGCCTAGACCCACCAATTCCACTTCTAGGTATATAAGAGGAATATGTGCACAAAGATATGCAAAAATGTTTGTTACAGTATTTGGAACTGAAGAATTTAGAAACAACCTAAATGTTCATTGGTAGGGGTATTACATGTATAAATAAAGCGGAAAATAGAGCGGTTAAAATGAATTAAGTAGAGTTATAGGTATCAACATGGATAAATATCAGATAACGTTGCTATAAGCAAGTTGCAGAAAGTTATGTACAATATGATGGTATTTAAATCTTGGAAAACATGCAATACAGTAGTTTTTATGCATATATACATAATAAAAGTATACAAGACTTGCATGGAATGATAAATATCAAATTTAGAGTAGAAGTTACCTCTTGTGAGGGGGAAATCAGAACACAAATTACTACAACTATCTGCCATGTTTTATTTCTTAAAAGATTTGTAGCAAATATGGCAAAATACTAAAACTAGGTGGCATGTGGGTATACTAGATGTTTTTGAAATATTTCCTAATTAAGAAGTAACACATATACCCATACTGTCTACTAGGAGAGACAGTGAAACAGTTTTAGCAATGTAAAATGTGGTATAATAGAAGAATGTGCAAAGGGCTATAAAAGTAGAAATGGGGCACTTCTTACTCTGTGCATGGTGGTGGGGTTAGAGAGAGAAGACTGACTATGTATAAATGACACCTGAGTCATTGTTGGGCAGACAGTGGGTGGAGTGGGAGAAAGGTATTCCATTGCAGAGAAAACAGCATGTTGTAAAGGCCAACGTTTGCACAGCAAACATTTACCCTACAGTGTCCAAATGAAAGGAGCACACTGATCTAAGCATTTTGGTCATGTACTATACTGGCTTTCTGTCCTGTAGGTACTGCAACTACCATCTAGCATGAAAAGTAAACTCGAAGGAAACACCAAGATTACAGTGCAGGACTCTCCGTCTTATGACAAGAGTTGGAAAAACAGAAACCAGAATTCACTTTTAGATACAGGATCCTTTGGGAATTTAGCCTAGAGTATCAAACCTAAGGGTAAAGGATACAGGCCTCACTGGATTCTTAACCTTGCATTCTTGCAAGAATGGAGAATGTGTAAATGAGTGTTGCTGATCCACATAACTAGGGATATCAGACTAGCTTGTAGATGCTGCTTCTGGTTATGGGTTTCCTCATTAGAACACTAGTAGTCATACGTTCTATATCAGCATCTTGGCTATAGCTTAACCTAAATAATACATTGTATACTATTTAAATATATATTGTATAAGTAACATCATGTATAAATTATATATGCTGAAATATTTTAAAGTGTACTTCTTTATTGATGTCATCAAGGCATCATCGATTTTTAAAAGTATAAAGTACCAGACACACCAATTACAAGGTTTTCTTAGGTATATTTCAATACTCTAGGGGCTTTCTGGAGGATTTCATTCTCCTTAGGGTAGTGAATAAATGTAGTATTGGTATTTGTCCCCTTACTCTTCTCAGATCTTATAAATTTCTCATGATCATTAAAACTTGTCTAAGTTTTTGTTGGACATAGTTCTTTCTCATGAAGAAATGAGACAGCCTCAGAGTTATATGAACTGGTGATGTGCAAGTAATGAAGCTTTGCTTTGGCACTTAAGATATTTTTGAAGTTGATAATTTTTAATGTACATACCTTTTACAGGAAATACTTCATAGTTTGAAAATGAAATATATTGTGTATTTAGGAGTCTTGCAATGTAATATGCCTCATCAAATTGGTAATATAGATGCTTTCGCTGTAACAGGTGCTGGGTATCATTATATTCATGTAAATTTCATCAAACTAATTATGCTTTTGGATAAAAGTACAAATTCTAGACCAATATCTTCTTGACCTGTTGCCTGCAGTCCTCTTGTATTGCTGAAGATTTTTTTGTTTTGTTTTGTTTTAAAGATATTTGTAGTGTGAATAATTTTTAAGAATATAGATAGAATTCAGATTTTCATTCCAAGATGTTTATGACTCCCATTACACAATGAAAAACAAAATTTAAGGTGTTGTGTTCTCACCTAAAGAAACTTAGAAATAAGTGTCCAGGAAGTAGTTAAAACGGATAAGAGAATTAGAAGGCATCATATCTAGAAAGTGAAACCTTTGTTAGGGAATTTACTTAGCTATTTGTCCAGATTGCCACTGTTTTGCTCTTGTCCTGCCTGGTCCACTTTGCATATGACCTCTTTGTGTTGGTTTTCTAACTCAGTCTTATTATTTTCTCTACGTTTGTCCTACTTTTGCCTTTGTTTTCCAGTTTATTACACATATGTTTAGGTCTAAATGTATTATAAGCTTTATAAAATTGAAATCATGCTCACTCATACTAATACTCATCCATGTTGTTTTGTAGAGTTGCAGTGTATTCATTTCCACTGTTGTATGGTATTCCAATGCCTGGGTATACCAGAATTTATCCATTCTCTCTCTCTCTTTTTTTTTTTTTTAACTTTTTTTTTTTAAGATTTATTTTCATTTATTTATTTATCCCCCTCTTGCTGTTTGTGCTTGCTGTGTCCATTTGCTTTGAGTTTTTCTGTGTCTGTTTTTCTCCCTTTGTTGTGTCATCTTGCTACTGCAGCTTACCGTGCTGCGCGGGCCGGCTTGCCTTCACCAGGAGGCCCCAGGAATCGAACCCAGGGCCTCCCATATGGTAAACGGGAGCCCAACCAATTGAGGCATAGCCGCTTCCCTATCCATTCTCTTTTTGATGAACATTTGGGTTTCCAGTCTTGCTTTTGCAAACAGTGATGCGGTGAATATTATAGCATGTTTCTTGGTGAACATGTGAAAGACTTTCTCTAGGAGTGGAATTACTGGGTAATAAGCTGCACAAATGTTAAACTTCATGAGCCAATGTCAAATTGTCTTCTAAAGTAGCTGAATCAATTTATACCCCACCAGGAATGTATAAGAGTTCCTATTGATCCATATTCTCACCAGTAATTAGGCTTTTACATTTAAAAATCTTTGCCAATTAAATGGGCATAAATTAATATCTTACTATGGTCCAGTTGTTCACTTTTTCAACCAAGTTATTCTCTCTGCTTTTATGTCTGCCTTTTCCCAAATGAAAATTGTTTAATAGTTTTTTGTTCTGACTACAAAATTAATACATGCATATTCATTGTTTCAACATATATTATGTGCCAAGGGTTTCTTCAAGATACTAGGGGAATATAGCAGTGAAACAAAATAGACAAGGTCTTTCCCCTCATTGCCTTCCCATTCTAGTGTAGGAGTTTGACAATAAATAAGTAAAGAAATAAGGTAATTTCGGATTCTGAGAAAGTGCTATGAAGACAATAAAACAGTGGTTAGTGGAGGTGGGACTGCTCTTCTCTAGATTGGGTATCAGGGAAGGTCTTCCTGAGGAAATGAATTACATTTCAATTATATCTTCACTGCAGAGAAGGAGCTAGCCATATGAAGATAGGGGAAGAGTGCTTCAGGCAATGGGAACAGTAAGTACAAAGGCCATGAGGTGGAGAACAAACTCTTGTGAGAATTAAAGAATAAGAAGACAGATCTCACTCTCAATCCAACCATCTAGGATTACCATTTTAACATTTGTTACACATTCTTCCATATATCACTCTATGTATCTTTGGTGTTTTCCTCTGCTTTCTAGCAAATTAAATGGTAGATTTTTATTTTGTTAGTGGTCACTTTTTTGTATCTTTAAATCATATTCCTAAATATATTTCTTGATTCATAAAGAATGAAATTAATTAGCTCACCCTATTAAATATGAGTATTTGTTTTACATCCCATTCTCCTATATCTCAGTTTTGTTTTTTTTTTTAGTTTAAATTTTAGTTAAAAATTACTGTGGCCTTATTTCATGAATTCTAGCATATTTACATTCTGTTTTTTAGCCATAATTACTATGTTATTTATCTTTAAAATTTTAAATATTAACTGCTAGTCCTTTCGCATAACAAATTTCAAACCCACAGTGTTTTTTCTTTTTCCATTTCATGGATGGCTGGATGATATCTTCAGGTACAGTTTTACGAAAGGATATAGAGTTGGTATATTTTTGTATCTCTGAATATGAGAGAACATTTTTCTGTTGCCTTCAAACATGATCAACAATTAGGCTAGATAAAGAATTTCCGTCAGTATTCTGTAAGTTTTGTACCTGCTGACATCCAGTGTTGCTAAGATGACCAAAATCAACTTTTTTTCACCCTTAATAGATAAACTGACTTGTCTATTCTTTTTTTTTCATTGTATGATTTATTTATTTATTTATTTATTTTAGGATACATCGATTTACATAAATGTTACACAGAAATTTTAAGGGTACCCATATGCCCCACCCTCCCACACCTCCCACATATATATCCTTCATTAGTGTGGCACAACACCTGTAATAGATTGTTTGTATTCTTATATGATTTTTTTTTTAGTCCTTGAAGTTCACTACATTAACCAGGAACTATACTCATGTTTGTCAGTTTGTTTTCTTGTTATAAGTACCAAACACACAAAAGGAAGTTAGAACTCTCGGAGTTAACTGTCCAAACTTTGAAGCACTTTTTAGCTAGATTGAAGAGATTGATTCTGGTCCTAAGGCTCAAAAACGGGACTGGCAAAGCTTTGATCAATTAGTATGTTCTAGTGGCTTCCTGGAGGGCTGTGTTGAGAAGTACTATGCGACCAACAAGTATCATTGGGTGAGTCTGTTATTGATTAGTGATGTCTGCCTCATATAAAACATAGTAGAGTGGCATCTTATATGCTAGGTAATTGATATCCATCTCTAAAGTAAAACCTTTCTTAGATTACTTTAGATTAGAGGCATGATCAGAGACCAGTAAGGGCTCTTTAAACCTAGCATACCAGCCAAAGTCAGCAGAAGCCCTAAGGCTTCTATGACTGCAGGCTCCACAGAACTGATCTCACCATGTTACCTACTAACTCAGAAGCTATACATAGCCAGCTGTGGCCTACAGCATTATGTCCAAACTCTTAGCCTATTATGGTCTTGATGTTCTCCTTGATATATACTGTGATGCAGCTACCCTGAACTAATTGCCATTCCCTGTATCTTCATGTCATTTTTTTCTTGGCTTGTTTTTACATTGCCATCAAATGTGGAATGTATCTAGAGAACCAGAATGTCAAAGTTGAAAGTAACCCCTTAGATATCCTGTCAGTGCTTCCCAATCCTGGGTACACATCAGAGTCACTTGGAAATCTTTCAAAAAATAAAGATTTTTAGTTCTTACACCTGAAGATTTTAATTCAAAAGGTCTGTGGAACAGCTTGAGCATGCATGCTTTTTATTTTTAAAATTTTGTTTATGTATATTATTCTTTAGTCTGCCTGCTCATATGTTCATATGTATATTTATTTTGTTAGAGTTTGAGAATAGTTTTGTAATTTGCTATGTTGCTACAATCTCCATAATAACTATCAGAAAGGCTGCTTAATAATCATTTGAGATATTTATCCAGTTTTTGGTTGATTACTGTATTAGTCTGCCAACGGGGTGCTGATGCAAAGTACCAGAAATCTGTTGGCTTTTATAAAGGGTATTTCTTTGGGGTAAAAGTTTAAAGTTCCCAGGGTTATGGAAAGTCCAACTCAAGGCACCATAAGAGTTTCCTTTGTTACCAAAGTCAGCTACCCTTTGTTGAAGCAAGACAGCAGGTGATCTCTGCCTGGTCTCTTCTTCCCCTGCCAGCTTCCTCTTCCTCTTGAGTTCTTTGGGCCCAGCCTCTTGAGGAGGGGATCTTAGCAATGGGTCTGTGAGCTTGAATTGAAATACAAAAAAAAAAAAATACATTCTTGTGGGGACATGTTGGTGCGGGTGTGATATATTTATTAAATAATACACAGTATATTGTGGACTTAATAAGGGGTCCGTGGTTTTCACCTGACTGGCAAAGGGGTACATGGAACAAAAAAGTTTAAAAACCCCTGCTTGTGAGGCTTCATGCTTAAGCGACCCTGTAGTCCTCTCTCTCTTGGCATAGGGCTTGTTTCTTTCCTGGCCTTCTATATCATTCTTGGTTGTTCTGCTCTCTTGCCAATATCATTTGTAAGCTATCAGGAAAAATGGCCCATCTCTACCCAGGGCCTCAGATTTTTGAGGCTTCTTTCTGTCACATGGCAGGAACAAAAATGCCAGAGGGGGCCAGCTGTAGCTCAATTGGTAGGGCACCGGTTTACCACATGGGAGGCCCTGGGTTTGGTTCCTGGGGCCTCCTTGAGCGGGCAGACCACCTTGAGAAGGCAAGCTGCCACGGCAGGGCAAAGCTGCCATGGGCAGGACAAGCTGCCACAGGCAGGGCAAGCCCCCGCGGGCAGGGCAAGCCGCCCACAAGCAGGGCAAGGCCACCCGCGAGCGGGCAAGGCCGCCATGCGGTGAGCTGACTCGGCAGGTCGCCTCAACGGGGGGAGACAAGCAGACACAAAAGAACACAAAAAAATGAACACAGCAAGAACCAGCAGAAACGGGGGCATATATAATTAAAAAAAAAAAAAAAAAAAAAAGCCAGAGTTCTCTCTTCCAGTGTCTATGTGATTGTCCATTTATATCAGACCCAGCAAAGGAGCAGGGACTCAACCTGAGTCATGCCCACTGTCTTAGTTGAATCACAAGCCCAAAGCAATAATATCAAATAATCTAATTGAAGGCCCCTCAGCTGAATTTAATGTAGTCAAAGGGTATCAAACCCAGAGGAATAATCTTTGTCTTT
The DNA here is from genome assembly GCA_004027955.1 of Chaetophractus vellerosus. NCBI lineage: Eukaryota > Metazoa > Chordata > Mammalia > Cingulata > Chlamyphoridae > Chaetophractus > Chaetophractus vellerosus. The sequence goes on from PVKH010001586.1 coordinate 29,777, forward strand.
TTGGGATTCATAAAATAATCTCGAACTGCTGTGATTATTTCCTATATTTTGCTCTTATTATCATGCTATGTATACCTTCAAGCACATAGCATCTATATTTTTTAAAATGGACCAAACTAGACACTTTACAGAAGAATAAAACCTAGAAAGGTACATGGTTTTTTTTTTTTTTTTTAAGATTTATTTATTTTTTAAAAATTTATTCCAT
>PVKH010001587.1:0-29971 GCA_004027955.1 Chaetophractus vellerosus
TTAAAAATAAAGTGGAAAAAAAAAAGAGTTAGTAAAGGAAAAAAAACCTTCTTTTACCAGGCCTTTCCTCTGGGAAAGCAACTAGTTTCTCTAGTTAGTAACCCTAAGGTCACATGAGTTCCTCTGTCTGTTTAAAACACCAGCACCTATAATTCCATCACCAGGATGAAAAGCAGAATCACCTGTAGTGAGCAAATAATACAGTTTTTCTGCTACCTTTAGAATCTGGTATGACTTGGGCTTGATAGCAAATCTCCCATACTTAGGGTATCACCTCAATCTCCACAGTTGATATTTACATTCTGTATCAATCAGTTATCTCTATCTATATATCTGTATCTATCTATCTCCTACTGATTCTGTTTCCCTCAGCTTGTATATATATAAAATACCCACACATGCACAGTTTTATTTTAAGGAACTGGTTTACGTGATTGTGGGGGCTAGCTAGGCAAATCTGAAATCTGTAGGGCAGGCGGTCAAAAGAGGCAGGCTGTCAGGCAGAAGATGACACTGCAGTCTGCAAGCAGAATTTCTTCTTCTTCAAGGAAATCTCAGTTCTGCTTTTAAGGTCTTTCAACTGACTGGATCAAGCCCACCCAGATTATTGAGTGTTAAGTAAAGTCAACTAATCGTACACATCAATCACATCTATAAAACACCTTCACAGTAACACCTAGCTTGGTGTTTGACTGAATAACTGGGTGCTATAGACTAGCTAAGCTGACACATAAAACTGACCATGAGAAATACTTTCCTCGTTGATAAATTATAACCATTGGTAAGGAAAATGTAGTTATTAAAGTAATTTTTAAAGATGAACAATAGATTTAAGGAAAAGCACACAATTCGTTGTGATAATGAATAAGAAATACACCAATTATACTATCCCAACTAAAGCACGAGAAGGAAAAATGTGTCAGAATATTATTGAAGCCAAATATTGTAAATTTGTTTAATAAACTTGACACATCAGATTTAATCCCCTCAATACTGGATAAACAGACTATCTTAGTTTCCCAGGCAGCTATGTCCAATACCACAAACTAGTTTTGGCTTAAACAACAGGAATTTATTGGCTCGCAGTCTCAGAGGCTGGAAGCCTTGTTTTCTCCCGGGGTTGGTAGTGCTCTGACAATCTGGCAATTGGAGTTCCTTGGTTTTCCCACCACATGGCAGTGTCCTCTCCTTTCCCTTCCTGATTCCAGCTGACTTCTCGCTTCCGGCGCCTCCTTGTGGCTTTCTCTCTATAAGGCTTCTGGTAATAGGATTAAGACCCATCCTGATTCAGTTGGCCACACTTTAACTAAAAATAACATCTTCAAAAGGTCCTGTTTACAATGAGTTCATACCCACAGGAATGGGATGAATATTAAGAACATGTTTCTTTTAGGGGTACATAACTCAATCTACCACACAAACTATTTAGAGCAATGCTTTATTCTAGTTTAGAACATGTGAATTGAATTTCGTCTTTGGTGTGATGGACCCCAAAACTTTTAAATATAATTGATCACTTATCTATTTACTTAGAAATTACATCTGTTCCCAATGTCCTACCTAAAAGGTGATAATCAATTAAAAATAAAGCACCATATGACCCCCTCTAGTTGAACACAGTCACAAATAAAAAGTTGCATTGTGTTTGAGTGGAATTCATGCTCCAAACAGCAATTAGTGGACAATACATTGTTCCTCATTTGATATGAGATGCAGTGAAAAAAATAAAAGAATCCTAGTTACTGGGACTTATAAAACTGTATATTTACACTTACACTGAGAAATGTCTTAATTTAAAAATGAAAAATTTTAAATACCAAATGTAAGTGGATACTTTTCAAAAGACTGTACATGTTAAGGGCTTATTTAACTAAGAAAAGATGCATTTTTATAACCCTTAAGGATCTGCTCATTTTGCTTTTGCCTTTCTCAAAGAAAGCAAGCAATGCAAACACTAAACTTTTTAAATTCCTTTTAAAGTTTCAGTGAAACTAGAAACAACATTGAAGCAAGGAGAGAAAAATAAAAGCATTCCAATATAGGAAAACTATAGTGAATTTATAAAATTCACTTTATTTTTGACCAAATTCACCACTAAACACATGCACCGAAATTCAAATTCAAAAAAATTTTTGAAGGTGTGATTCTACGTCTGCAGTTTTTTTGGTTTTAGAAAATCTATATTTGAAATATGCTGTTTTTCTAATTAGCAACTTGTACCCATGACAGGTGTGCTCCATTCTGTGATTTGCACCATGTAGCTAGTGAGTTGTAAGGATGAATCTGTAATTCAAACCCTCCCACAGAAATGTTAAAACGTTTTTTTCCTGAGTGATTCTAGGCTTAGTGTGCAAAACAGAGATCATTTGTTAATAAACAGGAATATAAGTTCCTACAAATCATGGAGTATAACTGCTGCAGATGAGGAATGTGAAACCCACTGTCTTGTCCAAAATGGCAATTATTGTGAAAGAATCAGAAATACAAGAATTATATTATCGCAACTAAAACATGAATGGAAGTAAGAGTCAGAGAGGTAGAAGACCAAGAATTCTGATTCCAAGTAAGATGCCTTCTTCCTAAGCCATTTTCTTTTGTAATTATTTTTCAAGGGAAAGGGAGGAGGAGGATGGTGAGGGGATACAGAGACAGGCAACTGAGCAAACTGGCATTTTACACAGGTAATATGAGTTCCTGACTCACTTAGATCCCAGATTACCTCTCCTGCATATTGATACCATTGTGTCAAAGTTTTCAATCTGAAGACAATATTTAAAAATACTAGAGAAGTTATATTTTAAAGAAAGAATAATAACCACAACCAAGAAAACTTTAGTCTTAAAACTACAAACCTATGTACTGCCTGCATGTGTAAATGCACATATCTAAATCTAAAAACCAGTGTAGCTATAAAATAAAATTGTGTTTGGCTTTCGTTGGTGGTGGTGGTAGTACTCTGTGTGTTTGCTTTTCAGTTTCCTTGCTTTATACATCATGCCTTATGTACACAGCATGTTTGCAGACAGAGTCAGATCAGTGGCTAGATTATGCACAATTCTACATCTAACACAAGAACCCTGAGTTACTCTGGGTATCATTAGGGAAAATGGTTGAGGTTAATTCTATATCATCTCTATAGTTAAAAATACACCCTGCATTAGTATGTTTCTGATTAGAGTTGTTTTTTATTTGTGTGTACATCCTAGCCCTTCAAATGTTTTCAAAGATTAGGGGCACATAATTTCTATGCTATAGGCAGACACACCTAGGATTAGTAGGACTTCAGCATTTACTGACTGAAGAAGACAATTTTGTGACGCTATGATCACAAGAACCTAAGGTGTAGCAACAAATAATCCCTTCAAACAGATCCCTACCAGTACATGGGCGCCCCTTTTGTTAATAAGAGGATATATTTGTAAGGAGATCAGATATATGAGTTCAAACTATATCTTTAAAAGCCTAAAATTTAAAAACAATGAAAGAAAATTATCTAAATAAATTACAGTATAATCAAGAGGGAAAATATTTACCACCCAAAAGAGTAATACTAACATAAAGGAAGCCTGAATGATTTGCTGTTGCCCAACAATCGGTTCCTTTCTGTCTCATGACCCTTCTCTCTCGTCCCTCCCTCTCCTTCTTCCACTCCCCCTCATCCTTCTCTCATTTTTCTGTCATAACTCTTAAAAGGTGAGTAATTAGGAAGGAGGGAAATGCAGATTGCCTCTCTAAAACAGGTAAACAACCTATTGGCTGGTTGTATTCAGTCAATAATTTGTCAACTTAGAGATACACAGACCAAAATGGCTTGAGAAAACTGACTATATTTGTGACTCACTGGCACTGTCAGGTCAACTGAGGTTTCAGTCTAATTACACCGCACTGCCTCTATTGGAATTTTACTTTATTGTCAACCTATTATTACAAAGAATTTGGTTTACATCATTGTCTTAGTTTGCCACAGTGGTGCTGATACAAAGTAGCAGAATTGGGTTGGCTTTTATATTGGAAATTTTATTTAGGATAAAAGCTTACAGTTTAGAGGCCGTGAAATGTCCAAATCAAAGCATCATCAGAGATGCTTTCTTACCAAAGTCAGCTACTGGTGATACTGGCATCCTGCCACGTGGCAAGATGGGGGCCAATCTCTGCCAGGTCTCTGCCTTCCCCTGCTTTCCCCTGCCTTCTGGGCTCACGGGCTCCCAGAACCCAGCTGTGGGCAATCGGGCATAAGGCCAGTCTCTTCAGCTTTGAAAAGCTCTATGGGCCCATCCCCTTGGGGCCTATTTCCATGCCTCTGTGCAATGCTCATTCCAGATTCTTGGGCCTCTCTCTGCAGTCCTCTCTCTCACAAGACAGGATCCAAATGGTGGCTTTTTTTCTCTGTGTCTCTTCTCTCTGTGTTCTCAGTATATATAAGACCCAGCAAGAGGGCAGAGACCTAAAGCCAGCTAATTGAAACTGATCTTGTCAAAGCAAATCTACTGCAATCAAAGGGTACCACACCCACAGGAATAGAGTAGTTGAAGAACAGAACCTTTTGGGATTCAAAAAAGAACTTCAAACTGTCTCATCATTTAAAACATTTCGCACGAACATATGGAACTAGTTCTTCCCAGGTGCATATGGATAATAAAAATCACATTGTATAGATTTCCCTTTATTCCTAACATCAATTTTTCAGGAGTTACCAATAAATTTATGCTCTTTCTCATTCCTGTCTTTGGCAGACACTGTTGGTTTCCTACCTAGCGTCTACCCATGGGGTGAGGGGTGCAATTTCCCTCTTCTTCATTGCTATATGAAACTGCATTTTGTTTAGGTGTCATGCTTGTTAGTTTAAACCCATCAATGTGTAATTCCCTTCTCCGAGGCCAGTGGAGGCATGGCTATACGATCCAACCACTGACCAATCAGTAATAAGGAAATACCTGGTTTAGAATTTGGGGGAAAGATTTATTCTCCCTTACAGAAGGGCACATGAGAGAAACTTGCCCTGCCATGTCTTTGGAAAATATTGGGTGAGGACACAAGGAGAAAGACATTGAATTAACCAGTGAGCCACTGAATTAACAATCCTGGGAGTGCCATCCACTTTACTTCTTTTTTGTGTATATGAGATAATAAATGCCCTTTATGTTTTAGCCACATTTTGAGATGAGTCATTTATCAGTTGCAGCCAAAATCATCTTAGCTAATATTGCCCTTTAGAAAAACAAAAAATGTAAGCATTTGTAGATTCTTTCTTACCTTACATAGGACTTGGCAGCATATAAATAATTCAACAGTGGATCCTGAATGTATGTGAGAATATATGTTAATGCTTTCACAAACTAAAAATAAAATAGTCACATAAAAATGTAGGCATGTATTATTTGACCTAATTCATTGTACCTTCAAAAGACCTGAAATAAAACTATACTTAGTAGTTCGTATTTTTCAAAATGTCCAACCTATTTTGATTGGTAAATTTCAGGATCCCTATTCCATCAAACATTTCCTACAAAATAAAACAAGAGTAAAGGAATCTTCGCACTTTTAAAATCAAACCACTGACCTTGTACTGAGAATGTTTTCACTAACAATTCAAACTAAACTATATTTCATGTTTAAAGTGCCTGAAAAATTGAACTTCTTTAAAGAGTTACACCCTTTTCTCATCCATTTGGAGTATAACACACAGGTGTACTTTGAAGCTTATAAGCCATGCCTCAGTACTTTTAAAATAACTTCTGGAAAATTTAAAAAGGAAAGAGTGTGAATCAACTCAGGAAGACGGGCTATGTTCATCATATTTACTATTATGACATATTAGATTATTTTCTTTCAGTGTTCCTAAGGCATTCGCTTTCCAAAGCGAAATACGGTTCTTTATACTTGGTTCACATAATCCAGACCTGCAGTGTCAGTGCCTGAAACAAATTACTGTTTATATTAGAAACTTAGTTTAATAAATTAGGTCTGGTCTATGAACTGTCAAAGTCCTTATAGTCTGCAATTCATATATAACAGATGCCTTTTCCCTGACTCTTAACTAGAAGTGGCCAACGTGATTGCTTCCTCCTTGCCATTACTACATTCTGTAGGTTTAGTTATCTTCTGCCCACAGAGAATTAAAAACAATTTTAAAGGGCATCTGGAATAAAGCACTCTTAGGGAAAAAAAATCTTTCCATATACAATAACTTTCTGTTTAGGTCAGAGAATTATTCAATAATTGGCACTTGTTTAAATATGCCATTCAGGATCAGTTTGGTTTTCCAATCACAGATTGAGTTACAGGACCATTTTTTTCCAAACTCACTTTTGTAAGTCCTAATTTCCAGCATATTTGTGGCACCGCTCTGATTAACAGAGTAGCTAATTTTTGTATAAGATACAAACACATTTTTCCAGAGTAATGTAAATAATTCACTAATTTTTCCACACATTGTTTATAAATTATAAATTTTAGTTTACTTGCCCTAGTTTAGAAAATACCAGTAAAACAGGGGAGCTAAAAGCAGTCATTTTAGCTTATGAAATTATACAATTTAAATTTCATGAGAAAGCTGGGTTCTTCCATCTTTTATGCTACTTTCTTCACAGGCATCACTTTTAGAGTTGGATCAAGAAATCTGTCCCTGCCAGCATGGTTATCTCCACCTCTTGTATTGTTTGCACTCAATACGGGAACAGTTGTTACATGAAAAGTTAATAATGATGCACATCTACAAAGATTAAACAATAAGGCCATGGCAGCATAACTCACATGAACACTAATAAATTCAGACATATGGACACTTAACTACTAGTACTTTTTAAGGCTCTGCTTCAAAATGTTATTTTACGTTTCCTTTTGAGTTAATCAGCAAACTTTCAATTCTAGAATTTATATGCAATGGATTAATCAAGAACGTCATATTAGCTCAGATTTTGAGGACTAGACACAGAAGGTGCTCAGTGACATTTTAACATTTATGCCCAGTAATACATTGACGTTTCACTTGGTGTTGGATAGGATGATTTCTTTATAACAACAATAACAAAAATCTCTAATCAAACTTTTCAATCCTTATAAGGTTTAAAGCATTCACAATAGCTATTGCAAATTATTAGCCCATTAGTACAATGAAATGCAGGTAAACAATCAATGCCTTCGTTACCAGCAGCACAGTAGTTTGTGACTATGTAATCTTATTTTAAATTTCACTCTTGTTCTCCGATCTTTCAGATGATGATAGTTTTCCTGGAGTGAAAATAACTTAAACTTACTAGACTTTTTAATATCTTTACAGCCAAACTGCTACAATTCTCACTTTGCTAATCTGTAATTCTCACAGAAGAACTGGCAGCGTTACCCGGCCTTTAGCAAGGACCCTGAAGTGAAATCACTTAAAACTTCCTCTATTTTAATTTCAAATGATACACTCTGTATATAAACCACACAGACATGCTCTATCAAATATATCCACATTGTACCTGCAACATTAGCATTTCTTCCTGATACCACAGGACAGCGGACATTTGTCCGTGGCAGAGACAGCAGCTTACAGACCAAGTAGAGAGCTTAGACTGACTTACCCTACTTTATCTCTCTGATGACCCAGGCATTTTAGGTGATTTGTCTAAGATACCACTGCTGAGTAGGGATGGAGTTTGGATTTGAACCTGTATCCATTACCCTAGTGGTTTTTTAGCCCTGGTTACCCATTAGAATCACCAGGGAAGCTTTGAAAATTTACCAATGTCTCAGCCCTACCCCACATTCTTAATTGGTCTGGGGTGGGGCCAAATCTTAGGTATTTTCCTATATCTCCCTGGTGATTTTGACATGGCCTAGATTTAGGACCTCTGGACCATTGCCTTTTATCTCACAATTTTATATTTCAAAAGACCAGAATTATATTTCCAGATTTATCATCATCCTTTCACAAATTCAGTCTCTCCTTTAAAAGCAGTTGACAAATGTATTTGAATATTCAGAGAATGAAACTGAAATTGGTAAGAAAGAAACCCATTTCATAAGAAGACATCTATGCAGGACCCTTAAAGAATTAGATTGTGGCTTCTGCATACCACAAAATAAAATCAAGGGAACGAAAATATAGATCATCTCAATACAGGATAAACAAATGTTTAATAAGGTTCAATATCTGGTTGTGGTTTTTTTCAATCCTCCTAGAAATCTAGAGATTTAATACATTAAAGACTATCTAAACGTAGGAACCAAATTTAACATCTTTTTTTATACTAATAGTGAATGCACAAAATACATAGAAACAAGTATCTTTCATATATACTTAACCATAGTAATAAGATACCATTTTTTCACATTAAAAAATTGTACCTTCCCCCACTGCCACCACTACTTTTCAAATTTATTTAAAACATCCTGTGTCAGTGAACATATTAGGAAACTGATCATTCTCATTCTCTGCTGAGGGGTATGTACATAGATACAACTTTTGCCTCTTGAAGGCAAATTGTCAATATGTTTTACAACCTTAAATTATTCATTTCTTTTGGTCCAACAATTCTACTTCTAGGATTTACCTTAAGAATATACCTTAAGAGTGGTACATCAATATTGACATGAAAAAGATGCTTAATACAGTATTATTAATAGTACAAAATAGAATCAAACTGAGTGACACTAATAGGGAAGAGATCAAATGAATGACGGGCCAGCCATATGATTCAATATTACCAGCCAACAAAAATCAACTCTGCAGAATACTTAATGACATAGGAAAATTGTCACAATAAAATACTCAGTAAAAAAAGGTATGAAAGAATATATAATTAATCCTTTTTTGTGTAATATATGTGTATGTATACATATTTTTACCTATGCATAGAGAGAGAGAGAGGGAGGGTGACACACCTATACATACAGGCAGAGAAACATTCAAAGGAACACTACAAAAATATCATCAGTGATATTACTAAATGGAGGAATAATAGGTGCTTTGTATTTCATTTTTTATATTTTCCTTGAATTTTTAAAATGGTTTCAGTCAGCCTGACTTTATTTTAGAATCAGAAAAAATGGTATGTTTTCTAAAATGCCCAATTTTGTCTTGAGATTAGTGTTTCTCTATCCCAATTTATTAAATGTTTAGGTTGCTCTCTATCTTGCTACGTGGGGAAAACTGACAAAAGGGTTCATGTGATCAGGATACACAACTGAATGCTCAGCAGCAAACAGCAAAGTAAACTGGCTCCCAGGAAGTCACAACAGAGGAAAAGAAGAATGAATATTGAGTGCCTGCCATGAACTAAGCCCCGGGCTAGATCATCTTCATATATATCTCATTTACTCCCCTTTGCAGTCCTATGAGGTACAAATTACCACAAATTTCCATTTTACAGATGAAAACACTGACACTCAGAGTGGTTAATCAATTTACAGGTCGTGATCCAAGCCTATGGTTCCAAATACATGCTCTTGCCTGCCCAATGCCTCAGTCCCCCCATCTTCAACCAATAAACTGGAAACGCTGTTATCAAATTCAGAGTCAGATGAAAATACAGATTAATTCTGAAGTAAGTATCCCCCTTTGAAATGGTCTCTGGGAGCCAGTAAAAATAACAATGAATAGCTACAAGCAGCCGCAGGCTCCCTAAAGCAGCAGCTGTCAGTGCCCGGCCGCACCTAGTTCGGAAGAGCGGTGGCTGGCTACACCTTCTGAAGTCTTTGAGGCGTATCTCAGATAAGTGTGAGTTATTCCCTCTCAACTCGTTTGATGTATATCTGATACTTGCTTAGATTTGTGAAATGTTACAAACCCAAAAAAAACAAAGGAAAGTTTGCCATTTCTGCCACATGAACTGAAACATGGGCTCAGAAGAAATGGATTATTCTACACCATCTTGGTTCCAGATTTTAGCCAAAAGCAACATACAAGCAAAGAAAAATATCAGTGCTTAAAATTTAACATTAGTTGGCAGAAAGACCCTATTAATTAGACTGTCAATTTGCAACTCACAGTGTCTTTTATGTTTCTTAACATCTCTATTATAGGCCTGGGAACTTCAATGAAAGCAGGTTCTCTTCGAAAATACCATACTTTCTCATTTTACATGTTTAGAACAATCCAAATGTTGGTTTATTATATTCAAAAATTTAATTCAAGCTAAAAACAATACAGAATGAAGCAAGTTAAAGTCCACATATTTTAAACACTATTTTAATTATATTTTAATATGCTATTCTCCTTGGAATAGGCCAATAAAATATTGGATTATCTAATAATGATACTACCAAATTTTATAAAGTCAGAGACTATTTTTTTTAAAGATTTATTTATTTTTATTTTATTACATATCTCCCCTTCCCCCGCTGCGGCGACGCGCCGAGAGTGGTCACTGCGCAGGCGTGGCTTTCCCCGCTTGTGGGCGGTCTCTGCGTCCATTCACGGCCGGCGCTTGCTTCAGTTCGCGGGTGGCTGGCTGCGCTCCATCCGCGGGCGACCTGCCCTGCCCATGGCGGCTCTTGCCCTGTCCGTGGCAGCTTCTTGCCCTGCCCATGGCGGCTCCGGCCCGCCCATGGCGGCTTGCCATTCTCAAGGCGGTCTGCCCGCTAGGAGAGGACCCCGGGAATTGAACCCAGGGCCTCCCATGTGGTATGCCGGCGCCCTATCCACTGGGCTATCGAGCCGGCCCCAAGTCAGAGATTATTGATAAAACGGTATAGCGTTTTAATCATGTCTCGAAGGCCCTACTTTGTTGAAGCCACAGAAACCTCCTTAGACATTTTTTTAAGAACACAAAATATTTCATTTTTCTAAAACGCAATATTTTTATCACTTCTGACCCTCTCTCTCAATAGTGCAGGAAGTCTTCAATAGCTCGGACTCAATTTCATGAACGTTGAAGAAAGACTTCCTCAATCTTGACTGTCACAGTTAGAAATTTTCAGTATAAACATCATTTCCAAAACATCTTTTTAAAAGACAAATATCTCAGTTTCTCTAAAGTGGAATAAATTTATCCAGCTCCATAATTTTTCACCTAACCCCGAGGGAATAGAACATAGCATGGGTAAGAAAAACAGAAGAAACCTCGGAGAAGCAGAATGAAGGAGCAGCATTTTTTTAATTGGTGAGTAAAAGATTGTAAACTTGTTTTGGTTAATAGATAAAGCTTAGGACCATATTTCAGGTGTTTCATTTAAGTGTTTTTCTCTTTTTCTTTCTCTTAACTTCTCTATTGGTAATTACTTTGTCATAAGTTTTATTTAGCGTTAATCCTCTACACCTATGTTTCTTTGTAATGTGTTAAGTGTCCCTTTAAGTTTTATTTATTGTTAATCCCCTACACTTATGTTTCTTTGTAATGCTTTAAAAATCCCTTTTTTCTTCAGCTGTTTTGGGATTCTAAGGCGCGTCAATAGACTCCAGCATATCTGAACCCTCCTGGGAGATGTTCATTACACTGAACTCGAAATAGTCTTGGAATATATCTGATGGAAGAACTTCAGAGCATTCTTTGTATAAATTAGAATAGTTAAGGGTGTGGTTTTCCTAATGCTAAAAAGTAGGCAACATTGTACCAATGTTTTCCACCTTCAAATGTCACTGGCATTTTTAAAATTTTAATTGTAAGTCTGCACATGTTCACAATGATAAAAATTACAAGGTGTTTTGAATACAAACCTCAAATGGAAGTCTATAGTCTTCTAAAGAGCTTATAGAAAATGAATCATGCTACTTTATTCATTTCTTGCATTCTTTGTGCTATACTTGTAAATACTTAAAAGACAGCTGGTAGAAACAGACTCCAAATGAGAAATTTATACTTTCCTTTTTAGTAAAATAGGTTATTTTAAAATTTGGTCACATTTTCTTGAACACCTAGACACATCTCTGGTTTGAATTTTCATTGGAACGCCCTTCTAAAACATCACTGACTGAACTATGATATGTTTTAATGAATTCAACCTCTAAATAATTTCTAAAAGGAGCATATGAACAGGCTCTTTAGCTTGAATACTTTGCTTACAGTAAAATGAATAGCTTACTTTTATTTAGCTGCCATTTTCTCTTTCCACATTAAAACATTGAAAATTAATAGTTGGTGTTTTGTGTTTTTCTGTTTGTATCTTTAAATTCCCTACATTTTTATCTCATTATGTGCATAATCAAGCCCAACCCCTGGAGATTCTCAATCTCCTTGTGTAGGTTTGGCATAATTTTTACATTATATTGTGGAAAATATTAGTACACCTACATTCTCATCCTTGTTTATATCTGTTTGGAGCATACAAACTTTATTATTGTGTTCACTGATATTCAACCACTATCACCTGTCCAAAAAGTAACTATTTATTTTGGCTAATTAAAAAGTAAAAAATAATTCTAATGACATGTCCCTGAGATTCCAGGAAAATAGATAATTCTCTAAGGCAACTAAGGAAGTGAAACTGAAGATATACATGATGAGTCAGTTTCATTTATTTAGACATATCACACTTTGGTCTAAAAAGTATTCATGACAGCTTAAGTAGTATATGGCAGAAGGTTTGGATTCACTGTGCTAAACCACTACTACTGCAGAAAAAAAAAGTTAGGGTTAAGCCAAAGTGAAGAGACAAGTTCCCTACTTAATGCAAATCAATTTTAAAAATTGTTGAGCATCTTTATACAAGGCATTGTACTATTAGAGTCTTAAGGGTTTCTAAAAACAATGATAAGTACCCATTCTTGATCTTTCTCAGTCTGAAGTACAACAAATGCATGTTAAGAAGCAATTGTGTATCAGCCCTTCCCTAGGGAGACCAAGACAAACCGGACATGGTCTGTTTGAAAGAAATCACAGTGTAGAAGAATGAGATGGACGAGTGATTCCACTGTAATTGTTCTAACATATTCTACTGGTTGGAATAAAAGAAACATATAAACAACAATAATGCAGGATCTCATATGAGAAAAGTGTAATAAAAATAATCTAGTAATAATGGTATGTGAAAACAATCTTCTAAGCTTCACATGGGTTGTGACAATTTAACGCTCAGAAGAATCCTACCACCATTTTACAAGTGAAGAACCTGAGAAGGCACATGGAGGTTCAGCAGTTTCTGCAAGGACAGTAAGTGGCAGTAAGGATATGCATGCATGAATTCCAGCTCCAGAGAATTCATTAGCACCTCTCAAATGCAAGACTGATGGGAAAGAGAGCTCTTGACTAGAAGAAGTCATTGGCAATGACTCTGGGAAGGAGTTGACTTATTTTGTTCAGTCCACAAATATTTGAGTATCAATTGGGCATAAGACACTATGCTAAACACCAGGGATACACTGGCAAATAAATAACAAATATGTTAGATGGGTCGACTTGACGGATAGGTGGTATTTCAATTATATGAGATAAAGCAGGCTGGGGATTAGCAAGAAAAAGGCATTCCCTATGAAAACTACTATATTTGCTAATGTGTCAAAACGGGAACAAATTATTGTTTCTGCATTTAACTGCACAAAATATAAGAGTTAAATTTATATTCAATCACGAAAGAAAGGAGAAAAGGGAGAGGCAGAAGAAATCTCTGGATTTTTTGGTAGGCAGCCTCTAACGTGGTCCTAAATTATCTCTACATCATGATAGTCATGGCTTTAAATGTAGTCTGGACTAATGATTTACTCTTAATGAATAGAATACAACCATGGCAGAACTGAAAGGATGTCATTTTTTAGTTTAAGTTACACAAAATAAGACTGTGGCTTCCATTTTAGGTGTTCTCTCTGTCACTCTCTCCTGGATTGTTCACACTGGGGGGAAATCAGATGCCACACCACAGAACCAGGGATACACTGGCAAATAAATAACAAATATGTTAGATGGGTCGACTTGACGGATAGGTGGAGAGGGCCTTGTGGCAAAGGAATGAAATCTGCCCACAACCAGGTGAGGGAGCTTGAAACTGGATTCTGCCTCCCACTGCCCAGTTGAGCCTCAGATAAGACCCCATTCCCAGCTAACAGTTTGACTACAACCTCATGAAATAAATAAGCTAAAAGCTAAACAATACCCAGATTCCCAATCCACAGACACTGGGAGACAGTACATTTTTGTTGTTTCACACTGTTAAATTTTGGGGTAAATTTTTGCTCACCCATATAATAAATACAGACCTAAAAGCATCTTTCTACAGCATTTCAACTTCTCCCTGTGATATTCCATTTTGAACCTCCCCTACACAAATTTCCATCACAGCATTCTATTTCATAAACAACCCTTACCAAGAAGGGTTACCAAGAAAGAAAGAAGGGAGAGAGGAAGGGGGAAAGAGAGGGAGGGAGGGAGAAAAAGCCATGGTAAAGCCTCTCCAAGCATAATATTCGTTGACCCACAGAGAAAACCTGAACTTAAATGTATGAGACTGATTATGACTAGATAGGGGGTTATATCTGTGTTTTGGGCACGTATAGTGATTCTGATGTTTATATAGTCTCTATTACTTTCTGTTTTCTCATGCTTGTACTTTGAGTTGGGTGACAGTATTGGCTAAATCAGTTTTTGAAAGTGTGGCCATTTCCCCAGTTAACATTTATTCACTCAAGATCGTAGCTTCTTAATTAATCATTTGATTAGTATTATCTATGATTCAGAAGTTCAATTCAAGATACCCCTTTTTATAGAAAATAAAAATCATGTAATAACTGATGTAACTCAACATGTATAGTTGAAGTAGGCATTATTTTTATTTACTTTCAAAATGCAGAGCAGCCTGAACAATAGACAATAGACAAGTCATTTTGTATGGCTTTTGTGGGACATGAAAAGAATTTTGACTTACTGGAAACTGATGCTTTGTGGGAAGCCCCACAAGAGAAGCAATAGAAAACCGCATGGTAAGTGCCCCAAACATATCTTCACAAATGATAGTCACATTTAACTCGAAAATTGGGTGGTAAAGGTCAGTTTGTAGTGTAGAATTAATAGGTGGTATCTCACTAAGACTCTTCACCTCCTGCCTTGACAAAACTTTCAAGGTTTCTACAGATAAAGAGAACGACTCAAGGACCGGAGACACCTCAGATATGTAGATGACACTGTCATCTTTTACTGAAGCTAAAGACCTTGAAGCAATGGTGAAAGAATATAACACAAGAGCAAAGAATCTGGATCATTACATAAAAGAAGCATATGCAAAATCACGTCAAGTACATACATTCAAGTGGGAAAGCTGGCTGCAAAAAAATTAGGCATTGCGAAGAAGTGTTTTCTGAGGCCATATGGCATACATTGTTATAACCCAGAAAGGTTCAGAAAGCAGAATAGATCCTTGTTAGTGACTCTGGGAAGCTGAAAATGAATAGTTTTATACATTTAAAGAACTATCTTCTAGAAAGAAAGATATGATACTAACATCCTCCTTATTTTGGTAAGTATAGTGAAAGCACACATATTTAACACTGAGAGAGTATGAAATTTGTGTAATAAAATAGAAAGCACTTTGGGTATGGTACAGTGTGAATGATAAAAGAGAAAGTGGTTAGTAGCAGAACAGGTAGACAATTATTACGAAGAAAAAGTATCTGGCCTTCCTTGGAAATATAATTCATTCAAGACATAGGGTGGAACTGGTATATACCTAGGGTACATAGGCCTTCCCAGAAGGTTCAAAGAGATCAGTTTGGTCCCTTCATGAGTTCAGATCTGTCTTTATAAGCTTATGTGGATGATGATCTTTAAAAAACAAAGAACAAAGACACAAACCCCATGATTCTTTTGTCTTCTTGGATAAGCCTGGACCATGGTTAGATATCTTTAAACTATACCTGCCCTAGACTTATAGCCTATTGCTTCCCCCCTTAGATTCAAAGGTAGGATGGCAGAAGTAATCTCAAAAGAGGCAAGTTCCTTGTGTCCTAGGAGATATAGGATTTTTTCAAGAAACTTTAATGTAACAATATATCATTTTACTTAGAGTAAAAAGTTTATGTTCCAGAAACCTGACAATTCCGTATCACACTAATTTCATGCCTTCTCAACTGCCATGTATGAGAACTGTTCATATGAGACTCACAAAGTGTCTGTTTGGCTTGTCCTCTTGAGTCATGGTGCTTCCATCTTTTAAGAACCAACTATGCCCAAATTTCTCTCATTTAAGTCCCTTCTTTTCCCATGGCCCACCTTGGTCAACTGTGTCACCTGCTACCTACTACTACACAGCCCACCCTAGCAGGTCTTCTTTTAGTCCCTCATGCACCACATTGTTCATTCTCCCTTGCATCCTAGCCCACACTCTCCTCTACATATTGAATACCTCTCTTCCTTCTCACCTGATCATCCTCATCCTTCAAGGACAAGTTCTCTAATTACCACCTCCATGAATCCTTTTATAACTATTTTAGCCCCACAGGCCTCTTGATTTTCTGAGTATCTTTGCATCTATATCCAACTATTAAGTCATTCATTGAAAGACTTCAATTTGCCAAGCATTGTATGAGCCAACAGTACATATTGGTGGATTTTTAAAAATATATAATCCCTTACTTCAGATACATAGCCAAAAATTAAGAAGGAACAAAATAAGTAAGAAACACTACTGATTTTTGGATGTTGATATTGCACCCCACCAATTTGCTGAATTCATTTATTAGCTCTAGGAGCTTTGTTGTGGATTTTTCAGGATTTTCTGTAAATAAGATCATATCATCTGCAAATAGGGAAAGTTTTACTTCTTCCTTGCCTATTTGGATTCCTTTTATTTCTTTTTCTTGCCTAATTGCTCTGGCAAGAACTTCCAGTAAAATGTTGAATAAGAGTGGTGACATTAGGCATCCTTGTCTTGTTCCTAATATTACAGGGAAATTTTTCAGTCTTTCACCATTAAGTAGGATGTTAGCTGTGGGCTTTTTTATATGCCCTTTATCATGTTGAGGAAATTTCCTTCTATTCATAGTGTCTAAGCGTTTTTATCAAGAAGGGGTGTTGTATTTTTGATAAATGCCTTTTCCACATCAATTGAGATGCTCATGTTGTTTTTTCCTTCATACTGTTAATATAGTGGATTACATTATTTCATTTTCTTATGTTGCCCCAACCTTGCATACCAAGGAG
The DNA here is from genome assembly GCA_004027955.1 of Chaetophractus vellerosus. Lineage (NCBI taxonomy): Eukaryota > Metazoa > Chordata > Mammalia > Cingulata > Chlamyphoridae > Chaetophractus > Chaetophractus vellerosus. The sequence continues at coordinate 17,049 of PVKH010001587.1, forward strand.
AAATCCTATTTGATGATGGTGTATAATTCTTTTTTTAAAAAACCACACATTTATTATCTTACAATTCTGTGGGTCATAACTCTGGCAGACTCCATTGGTTTCTCTGCTTTGAGTCCCACAAGGCGGAAATCAAGGTGTAGGCAGGGCTGCATTTGTTTTTGGAGCTTCTAGGGGAGAATCCATTTCCGGGCTCATGAAGGTTATTGATAGAATTCAGTTCCACATGTTGTAAAACTGAGATCCTGTTTTCTCGATGGGTGTTGGCTGGGAGCAATACTGAGCTTCCAGAGGCTACCCACCTACCATGGCTTGGGTTCCCCCTTCCTCTGTTTTTAAAGCAAGGAATGAAAGGCTAGGTCCTTCTCATACTTCGCATTTCTCTTGCCTCTCCTTTAGCCTCATTTTTCTGACTGCAGCCAGGAAAGGTTCTTCCCTTTTAAAGGCACATGGGATTAGATAGGCCCACCCCGATAATCCAGGATAGTCTCCCCATCTCAATATTCATAACCTTAATTATATCTTCAAATTCCTTTTTTGCTGTTTATTCACAGGTTCCAGAGATTAGAATTGGACACCTGTGGAGTCAGGGCGGCATTATTCTGCCTTCGACAACTACCTGTGGTTTTTCAAAGAATTAGACCTGGTTTAAACCAGTGATCTTTGAACTGGGGCTTACATGTCCTGAGGATACACGAAGGCTTTTAGGAGGTAGGCATGCATGGATGGTTTTAAGAATCAATTTCCAGATCCTCAGCTTCCATATGTACCATTTCTAAAACTGAGTTACCCGAGAATGTACCGGAGTTCCAAATTGCCCTTCTCCCACTTTATAAATTAAAGGTCTTTTTGGACCTGGCTTATCCCCCTTTGTCTCTATGGCACACATTTCCCCAGGATATGGAAAGCTGATGGGCTCCAAACAGATGTCAGTGTTTACAATATGTGGAAATTTACATCTTTGCAACTCTTTAAACTCGGGCAGAATAAAAATATAGATATTAATTTTAAAATGTGTGGTGGATACATGGTGTTTCAATTTTTTTCTTTATTTTTAAAGTTTGAGACTATATAAAAGTTATATCACCAGCCCAAAATCCTCAAGATTGGGGAATGAACAATGAACTAGAATAGACTTATTATTATTCTACTATAGACTTATTGTTATTCTAGCAATGGAAGAACTCTTATCATTGATGTAAAGGCAGTGGCCACCAGAGGTTCTGAGGGATGGGAGAGTGAAAAGTAGGTGTAATACGGGGGCATTTTGGGGACATTGGATTTGTCCTGCATGACATTGCAGTGACAGATACAGGCCATTGTATATTTTGTCATAACTTAGAAAATTGTGTGGGACAGAGTAAAAACTATGATGTAAACTGTAGTCCATGGTTAGTGGCAATGCTTCAATATGGGTTCAGTAATTGTAACAAATGTACCACACTAATGAAGGATGTTGCTAATATGGGAAAGTGTGGGAGGAGGTGGGAGTAGGGCATATGGGAATCCATTATATTTTTTATTTAACATTTATGTAATCTAAAGCTTCTTCAAAAATAAAAAAAAAATTAATTAAAAAGAAAAGAAAAATATAGGGGATTCCCATATACTTCATCCCCTCCCTCTCTCACACTTTCCCCCACTAACAACATCTTTCATTTGCGTGGTACATTTGTTACAATTGATGAACAAATATTGAAGCATTGCTACTAATCAGATCATGGTATATAATTCTTTTAATATGCTGGTTGGATTCAGTTTGCTAGTACTTTGTTGAAGATTTTTGCATCTATATTCACAGGAAATACTGGTCTAAACTTTTCTTTTCTTATGGTATTTCTTATTTCTTATGGTATCTGGCTTTGGTATGAGGGTGATGTTGGCCTCATAGAATAAGTTAGGGAGTATTCCCTCCTCTTCAATTATTTGGAAGAGTTTGAACAGAACTGGAGTTATGTCTTAGCATGTTTGGTAGAATTCCACTGTGAAGCCATTTGGTCCTGGGCTTTTCTTTGTTGGGAGGGTTTTCATTACTGGTTCAATCTCTTTACTAGTAATTTGTTTGTTAAGATCTATTTTTTTTTTTTTTTGAGTCAATGTAGGTAGTTTGTGCATTTCTAAGAATTTGTCCATTTCATCTAGGTTATCTAATTTATTGACATATAGTTGTTCCTAGGATCCTCTTAAAGTCGTATTTATTTCAGTTGGGTTAGTAGTAATGTCCCCCTTTTCCTGTCTGATTTTAGATATTTGTAACCTCTCTTTTCTTTTTGCCAGTCTAGTTAAAGGTTTGTCAATTTTATTGATCTCTCCAAAGAACCAACTTTTGTTTTATTGATTACCTATGGTTTTAATTTGTTAGTATTCTATTTCATTTACATCTTTAATCTTTATTATTTCCTTCCTTCTGTACTATTGGGGTTAGTTCGCTCTTCTTAAAGTAAGAATTTAGAGCTATAAATTTCTCTCTCAGCACTGCCTTCACTGCATCCCATAAGTTTTGGTACATTGTGTTTTCATTTTCATTTGCCTCAAGATATTTCCTAATTTTGCTTCTGATTTCCTCTTTAACCCAGTGGTTGTTTAAGAGTATGTTGTTTAATTTCCATATATTTGTGAATTTTCATTACTCCCTTTGTTATTGATTTCTAGCTTCATTCCATAGTGGTCAGAAAATATGAATTGTATGTATGACTTCAATATTTTTTAATTTATTGAAACTTGTTATGTGACCCAACAAATGGTCTATCTTAGAAATCGGAGAATGACCCATTGGCTCTAGAGAAGAATGTATATTATGTTTTAGTTGGATACAGTGTTCTATATATATATATGTTAGAGCTAGTTGGTTTAGAGTATCATTCAAGTACTATACATCCTTATTTATCTTCTGACTAGATGTTCTATCCATTATTGAGAGTTGTATATTAATGTCTTCTAATATTAATATAGAACTTTCAATTTCTCCCTTCAAATCTGTCAGTATTTGCTTCATCTACTTAAGGGATCTGCTCTTAGGTGGGCATATATATTTCAAGTTATTACATCTTCCTGTAACAATTGTCCCCTTTATCAGTATATAACGACCATCTTTGTACCTTGTAACTGTTTTTTACTTAAAGTCTGTTTTATCCAATATTAGCATAGCTACTTCAGCTTTCTTTTGGTTGCTACTTGCAAGGTATATTTTCTTCAATCCTTTCACCTTCAACCTATTTGTATTTTTTTTTTAATTTAATGTGATTCTCTTGCAAACAGAAAATAGTTGGGTCATGGATTCTTTTTTCTTTTTAAAGATTTATTTTTTTATTTATTACATATCCCCCCCTTTCTGCTTGTTCTTGCTGTGTTCATTTTTTTTTTTTTTTTTTTTGCGTTCTTCTGTGTCTGCTTGTCTTCCCCTGCTGCGGCGACCTGCTGAGTCAGCTCACTGCGCAGCGGCCTGCCTGCTCACGCCGGCTTGCCCTGCTCACGGGAGCTTGCCCTGCCCGCAGCAGCTTGCCCTGCCCACAGCAGCTTGCCTTCTCAAGGTGGTCTGCCTGCTCAAGGAGGCCCCGGGAACTGAACCTGGGGTCTCCTATGTGGTAAACCAGCACCCTACCAATTGGGCTACAGCCAGCCCTGGGTCATGGATTCTTAACCATTCTGCCAATCTCTGCCTTTCAACTGGAGCGTTTAATCCATCTACATTTAAAAGTCATATTGAAAATACAGGACTTTCTTTTGCCATTTTGCTATATAGACTTTGTAAGTCTTTCAGGTTTGTCACAATTATTCCATTAATGCCTACTTTTATATTTATTTGATTTTGTACCATATTGATTGCCTTCTCATTTCCAACTAGATATATTTTCCATCTCTTTTCTTTGTGGTTAGCGTAGGGTTAAAATTTAACATCTTAAATATATAACAAACATATTTGATTTGACACCAACTTAACTTCTAGAGCAGGCACATTTACTTTTCCTAAACCTCTCTGTCCTCGTACCATTTTTTTGTACTTGTTACCACTTATATCTTTGTACATTGTATGTCCAAAAACATAGATTTATCGTTACCTTTAATAGCACTTGTAGGAAATAAGAAGTGGAGTTACATACCAAACAACACACTACAATAATACTGGCATTTATAACTACCCAAATGGTTACCTTTACCAGAAGTCTTTATTTCTTTATGCCTCTTTGAACCACTGTCTAGTGACCTTTTCTTTCAATCTGAAGAATTCTCTTTAGCCTTGCTTGTAGAGCAGGTCTAGTGGCGACGAACTTCTTCAGCTTTTGATATCTGAGATGTCTTAATCTCGCCTTCATTTTTGAAAGAAAGTCTTGCCAGAAATCCTTGGCTGGCAGTTGTTTTCTTTCAGCACTTTTAAGTATTTAAACCCACTGTCTTCTTGCTCCATGGTCTCTGATGAGAAATTGGTATTCAATCTAATTGGGACTCCCTTGAAGGAAGCACATTGCTTTTCTCTTGCAGGGCTTCAGGACTCTCTCCCTGTCCTTTGCATCTGACGGTGTGATCAGTGTAGGACGGGATGTGCTTTTCTTCATGTTTATCCTGTTGGTGTTCTCTGGTCTCCTTGGATGTGCATGTTCATGTTTTTTGCTAGGTTTGGGAAGTTTTCTATCCTTATTTCTTTGAATATTTCTACTGCCCCTTTATCTCTTTCTTCTCCTTCTGAGACTCACTTGAGGCATATAGTGGTGTGCTTGATAGTGACCCTTAAGCTATTTTCATTTTTAATATTTCTTTTTTTCTTTCTGCTCCTCAGCCTGACTCATCTCAATTGGCTTGTCTTCAAATTCTCTGATTCTTTTTTCTGCCAGATCCACTCTGCTGTTGAAACCCTCCTGGAAATTTTTCAAATCAATTATTGTCTGCGAGGTCCCTTTTTAAAATTTCTCTCTCTCTACTAAGATGCTCATATTTCTCATTCATTGTTTTCCTGATATCCTTTAGTTCTTTCTTTGTATTTTCCTTCATATCCTTGAGCATTTTTATGATTTTTTTAAAAGACTTTGTTCAATATGTCCACATTTTCATCTTCTTCATTGGTGTTTTCTTCCTTTGGATCAACCATCATTTCCTGTATCTTTGCTTATCTTGTACTCTTTTGTTGCACACTGTACATTTTAATATTTTAAAATTTCAACTCTTGGATTTATGCCCTGAGATGTCTTTTTCTTGGTTTTATAACCAGCTGGTAATGAGAGAGATTTTCTTGAGCTTCAGCCCCCCTATCAGGAGGTTCTGCCCAAGACAAATCCAGTGTCCTGTGTTTCCCTGTCTTCTGGGCCTCTGTCTTTTCCTGGGATTTTGCTTGTTAGTTGTTTTGGAGATCCCCTGTTTACAAGAATTTGGTCATCCCCACTGTTTCCTAAGAGATAGACCTCCCTTTCCCAGGTGTTTGAAGCCGACAGACCTTTTTCCCAGAATGGCCACTTCTTTTTTATTGTCTCAAGCTACTCAGAGTTGGGCCCCCAGCAATCTGATTTTGCTGATCAAGTGCCATGATACATGATCAGCCATGCCCACCCATGTTCTTGTGGAAGAGGATTTTATGTCCCTTTCTGTGAGCAGCAGCTAGCTAGTGACTGGACTCTACGGCAGCCTGCAGTGAGAGTGTGGGAATGGGTGCTGGTAGGCTCTGCAAAGAGAGTAACTTACTGTTTTCTACTGTAATTTATTGGCTTCTTCCTCCTGCTCTTCCCTGGACGCTCTACAATGTTCTTCTGGCCTCCAGAGTTTTAAAGTAGCTGTTTTAGACAGTTCCTGCCTGTTTAATAGTTGTTCTGGTATAAGGACTGAGTCCTAGAGCTCCCACTCCGCCATCTTCCCACTATCCATCGTGACCATTAATATTTTAAAAACACATTTTCATGCTTCGATTCATGTGACATCTTGGTGCAGGTGTGATATGTTTATTAAATAATACACAGTATAGTGTGGACTTAGTAAGGGGTCTGTGGTTTTCACCTGACTGGCAAAGAGGTCCATGGAATAAAAAAGGTTAAGATCCCCTGACCTATATGCTGGGCCCTTTATTTCTGTGCAGTAGATTTCCAGGTGTGGGGTTGCTGGTTTGAAGGATGTATGTGTATATTTTTATGTTTAAAAGATATCATCAGACTGTTTTCCCAAATGGCTTTAATTAACCAGAAATGTATGATAATGCCCTTTTACCTGAAACCTCTCCTACAGTAGGGGTTTAAACAATATACAGAGAAAGGTGAGATGAGCCCTTTAGCTGGACACAGTCCTCCATAAATGGGATTAGAGATCTAGTCGTAATGAAGAGGGAGAGAACAGACATGGATAGACTATGGGTTATTTTAGATATTCATTGCTCAATTTTCTTTAGATTGTTTCTCTTGTCATCAATTTGTAAGAAGAATTCCTCTGTGTAGATATTATTCCTTTATTTGCCATTTGCTTTGATATATCTTCCCTAGTTCCCTTTTGTCTATTAATTCTCATTCACTCATTCAGGAATTGTTTTGTGAGTCCCTTCTATGTGCCAGACACTGCTCTATTCTGGGCTCTAGAGAGATAGTAGGGAACAAAACCAACAAAAACTTCTGGTGCTTATGTTCTACTGGGAGAATACAGACAAAAAAAAAAGAAATAGTAAAATGTATAGTATGTTAAGTAACAATAACTCTGAAAAAGCAAAAAAGGAGGATAGGTTGTACAGAGATGCAATTTTAAATAGTATGGTCATGGTCAGCCACTGATTGAGAATGAAAAGGCCTGAAAGAGAAAAGAAAGTATTCAAGCCATCAAAATAAGGCATGTAAAGGAAGAGAGTCCAGGATGACTCCAAGACTTTTGACCTGAGTGACCAGAATGATGAAATTACCAGTAAATAAATTAGGGTAGTCAGTAGATGGAAGAGATTGGTAGAGGATGGTGTGGGGGGAACTGGAATTGAGGGAGTAGTCTGAGCTGGGTATATAAATTGGGGAGTTTTCAGTGTATAGATTTTTTTAATGCCATGGAATTAAATGAAATCAAGAAAACTGAATATGGTTAAATGAAAGAAGAGGTTCAAAGAACTACTAATAAGGTAGAAGGGGGAGTGGGTATAGCTCAGTGGTTAGTGTCCACTTTCCATGTACGAGGTCCTGGGTTCAATCCCCAGTACCTCCTTCAGAAAAAAAAAGGTGAAAGGATAACTGGGAGATTAGGGTTATTCTGGATACAAAGTGTAGCAGTTTGGCAGTTTGATATAGTTATGAATTCCAAAAATAGATATTGGATTATGCTTGTATAATGGGTTTGTTCATCTGGGCATGATCAACTTATAATTAGGGCTTTGATTGGGCCACATCAGTAGGGCATTGAGCCCTGCCCCTTGGTGGATGGGGAATCAAAGATAAAAGACATGGCAAAGGACCGAGTTGGAGTTTTTGAGTTGGAGTTTTCAGTTGGATGCAGAGTCTTAAGCTGGAGCCCCACGAAGTAAGCATACAGAGGAGCTTGGTCCTGAGGAAGGAGAGAAGGTCCCAGGAAAAGAGATGAGCCGTTTGCCTGACAGTTAATAGCTGGCCTTTGTGGAGAGATGCAAAGGCTAGAGAGCCTCATAGTCTGTAGCTGACCTTGTGGAGGAAACAGAGGAGCTGAGCTTGGAGAGAAATGGAGGCCCGGGAGGAGAGGAGCCCAAGAGGCCTGAACCCTGGCAAACATCAGCAGCTGTCTTGCTCCAATACTTGGCAACAGACTTTGGTGAAGGAAGAAATATGCTTTATGGCCTGGTAACTGTAAGCTTCTACCCCAAATAAATACCCTTTATAAAAACCAACTGATTTCTGGTATTTTGCATTAGCACCCCTTTGGCTGACTAATACACCAAGCAAAGAAAGTGTTTCTAGGAGGAGAGAGTACTGAATTGTGTTAAATGCTGAAAATAGGTCAAGTAAAATGAAGACTAAGAACTGGCCATCATATGACTTGACTTTATGGAGGTCATTTATGGGCTTGACAAAAAGCAGGTTCCTTTTGTTTATATTATATATTTTTGTAATATAACATTTTATTTTTATATTCAAATATGACTGTCTTTTCTTTGTACTCTCCTTATGATCTTTAATTTATAATATCTGCCAAGACTTTCTTTTGAGTCACATTCCTGATCAATTTTGTAAATGTTCCAGAGGTCATACAGAAAAAATATTTATTTTCTCTATTAAAAGGATGAAAATAAAGTTCCAAGTTTTTTATTTTAATATTTAAATTTTCTGCATCCTTACTTACTATTATATACTAGATTATCCTACTCCTAAAGAAAAATATTAAAATTTCCTACTATAACTGTAACTTTATGAAGTTTTTTGTTTATATACTTGGCTGCTATTATTTTATGGTATATACAGACTTTTTTTTTATTAAGTATGTGTTTTATTATTTTATATTGTACTTTTAATTAGTGGTTTAACATTCAATTTTACCTTCTCCTATTTCTTTTATACTGCTCTCTTTTATTTTGCATTTGCCCCTCCCACTATTTTAAATGTTTTTTGTTGCTTTGTTTTAAATGGGTGGCATACAAATAACATAATTAAACATGGGTTTTTAACCCAGTCTGGCAGTTGCTGTTATTTTAGTAGAATTCTGATCATTTCCATTTAAAGTAAAAATCAATATACTTGATTTTATTCCTTGCATCATACTCTATGCTCACAATTTACACTTTATTTTCTTTTTATAAAATTTTGCTAATTTAATTAATTCACTGTTCATTCTCTTTTTCCCTCTAGACAATTTGGAAGTTATAATGTGCATTCTATTCTTGTACCAACACTCAGTTTCAAATTCAAACTTATTATTGTATGAAAATGGAATATATACTTTTCTCCAACAATCAAGATGCTTCTCCAGAACTCTAAGCCAATACAATGAGAACTCTACAATATTTTTATTTATCCAGTTCTCCAAATCCCTCTACTCCTAGGTTTTGCTATTATTGTTTAGTACTGATGATTCTAGACTATAATTAAGTTTCTTCTTGCTGTATTATCACTTTTATTTCAAGAATTTGTCTATTCCTTATTTTATACATTCCTAGTCACTCTTTAAATTGAAGTATGTATGTTGCACATTCACACATTTCCTCTTATTTTCATTTTACCTCATCTCGGTGTCTCTGTTTTTATTTGTATGTTGTTTAGGATGTTTTTTCAACTATTTTTCTTAGAAACGGTACTTGTTTAATCTATTAGGTGAGTTAATCATTTCTGCACATATCTGTATTTCTCACTGATATCTTGGCTTGGCTTAGAATTCTTGGGTTGCGCTGCTCATGTCCACTGAATTGTTAAATGCTCAGATTATGGAGGAACAGAAACAAATACTCTTCAATAAATCAAACAGGATTGCTTTCTTTATCTGAAGGATGTGGAAGAGAAATTCAGCACAAAAAGGATCACAACGGAGATATTAAATTCTCCAAGAGAAAAGGAAATGCAAGCTTTGGCATCTCCAAACCCTCATACCAGGAAGTGCAGAGTTATTGATAACTATTATTTGCACTCATATGGTCACACACAAACACCAAAGTCTGGAGCAACCCTGCACATGACCTTGCCTAGATACCTGCTATAGACCACCTCACCTGAGCCAGGTATACCTCTTCAAGCTAGGAGTAATACAGCATGCAATATGCTTGTTAGAAGTACAGTGCCAAATACACACAGGCAGAAATCCATCCTATTTCCTCCACCCTACTGTGAATTTCTGGAGATCTTAAAATGTGCTGAAACAGATCATTCTCAATTTCAGGGAAATTTTTCTTTTCTTTTAAACACTTAAAAGAAATGTTTAAAAGAAACTAATTAGGGGCCGGCTATAGCCCAATTGGTAGGGTGCCGGTTTACCACATAGGAGGCCCCGGGTTCGGTTCCCAGGGCCTCCTCGAGCAGGCAGACCACCTTGAGAAGGCAAGCCACCGCGGGCAGGCAGGCCACCACACGGTGAGCTGACTCAGCATGTTGCTGCAGCGGGGGGAGACAAGCAGACACAGAAGAACGCAAAAATCAACACAGCAAGAACAAGCAGAAAGGGGGGGATATGTAATAAATAATAATAATAAATAAAAAATAAATAAAAGAAACTAATTAATGACTCTCCTCCATTTTTCTTCTGTATCCTTTTGGAACTCCTATCATTCTCTTAGTAGGTCATATTTGCTCTACCTCCAAGTCTTATCTTTTTAAAATTTTTCAATTTTGCATTTTTGCTTAGTGTTTTAGTGTGTTTCTCTTTCACTTGACCTCCTAGATCACAAAATCAGGTCATAACCATGACCATCTACTCTCTCAATTCATCTCCTGACTTATTTGAAGCTTTAAATTCATTTTTTATTTGATTCAGAAAGTCTTTTTCTTGTTGTAATTTTATTTCCTTGAGGTAACACCACTATGAATTGGGACTGGTACAGCAATCTCTGCACTGGTACAATGGCAAAGCACCATTTAGCCCCTCTGCTTCAAGGTGCCCTCAAATATGAAGTCCAACACTGTCTCAACTTCAAGATTAAAGAAGACACAGACCACCTTGTTCAGCAAATCTGCTGCTCCTCCAGGGCTATGGAAAGCAGCAGCAGGTGCTCCCAAGAATACTACAGTAGGCTGGAAAGAGGAAACTTTTATCCTCCATGGTTTCATTAATAAGTAACTCATATTTTATATCAACCATCAGAAATAAATTGTGTAAAATATGTAAACTAGTTAAAGATACTGCTTTATAAATTTTTTATTGCATGTTAGCTTACTTTTTCTAAATGTAAATGGGGTACCAACATAATCTGCTTTAAAAGGCAGATTCTTGTGCAAATATGAGATTCTTTTGAATTAAGCAAGACAAACCATGCAAGATTAAGGGAGTACTTAGGAAAAAATAAGTTAAAATCTTTGAAAATGGAATGCATAGAAAAACTTTGGCAGCTTAGTTAACCATATCATCCTTCAGGAGTTAAAGCATGACAAAATGATATTAAAGGAGCTTTCAGTTGTGAGGTTCTATTTGTCTATGCTTTGTAACTCTTAGTAGGGTCTTCACAGAATAATCAGTTTTATCTACTGTTTTTCATATCATTTAATCAATGTTAGGGGGAAAGGATGAAGAGTATTATTACAACTTAAAATAAAACTCTGATTTTATCTAGTTATAAAAGTACAAACTTTTCATTTAAAAACTATGGAGGTAGAATCTGGGAAAAAACACGAAGAAGAAAGTTAAATTGCCCATAAGTCTTGCATTTCTATCAGACAATGTTAAAAGTGCAAGCTCTTCTTGCTTTTCTCATCTTTTAGTACTCACACCCTCACAGCTCTGTCCTGCAGCGTTTAATCTTACCATTTTACAGTCTCTACCTGGGAGAACAAAGCCATTCCCATTGGCTCAATTACCATCCATATGCTAACGACATCCAACTTTCTATCTCCACTCCAGAGTTCATTCAATGTTTTTAATTCTGCAATTCTATGTTTAGTTTCTTTGCAATCCTTTCTCATCCCATCCACCTCCATTTCCTTCTTATTCTGAGGTCCTTTCATCTCAGCATTCTATTCAACATACATTTTGTCCAAAAAAAAAAAGGTCCTCTGGGTAATGCAAAGTATTTTCAGAAATTTATCTACAGACAAAATCTTGTGAATCATATTCATTTCCCCTTGATGTATTTTTGATAGGCCTCAAGATTATTCTTTTCGTTTAATTATCCTCATAACTTGGTTTCACTAACGGATAGATGGTTGTCCCCTTCTCAGAGCTAGAGTGGGCAAATGAACTAATTGTATACCTCCTGATCCAATCTAGTATCCACCTGGCATTCGTATAATATAGTGGTCACCATATTTTTTGAGCATGGTCCTGTACAAACACACACACTAGTACATACGTAGGCAAGGCTGAAACAAAGTTTTTGCAAGTACCATGATAACTGTGTCTGATATATTCTCTATTTCTATTTTTTAATGTTGAATTATACACTTTATTTTTTAATATACTTTTTTATTTTTATTTTTTAATAAAAGAAACTTAGATTACATAACTGTTACACAACAACATCCTTCATTAGTGTTGTACATTTGCCAGAGTTGATGAACACATCTTGGAGTATTGCCACTAAGCAACGATTATAGTTTACATTGTAGATTACATTCTCTCCTGCACATTTTTGCAAGTTATTACAAGACATACAATGGCCTGTATCTATCATTGCAATGTCATTCAGGATAATCCCCAAGATCTGAAAATGCCCCCAAAGTACACCTATTTTTCCCTCTCCCCTCAGAACCTCCAGTGGGCACTGCCTCCACATCCATGATAAAAGTTCTTCCATTGCTAGGATCACAACAAGTCTACAGTAGAACAACTGTAAGTCTATTCTAGTCCATCATTCATTCCCCAATCCTGAGGATACTATGATGGTGATGCACACTCCACCTCCAATTCAGAGGGAGCTTAGGTGTCATGGGGCAGATGGATGGGACTTTCTTGCTTGCAGTTGCGGATTCTTTCTGTTCCCTGAGATGGTTGTTGTCAGTCATCATCTCCTCGTTAGTTGTCCTGGGCGAATCCAATGAACTAGAGATTAAGTATTGCAAATCTGTTGAGATTCAGGGCCCAACTGGCACATGAACAGCCCAAAGATTTAAGTCTCTTGGACATATACCTATCAACTCTAGTACTAACTATAGGTTCAAATAGAAGGAGCAGCAGAGCCATGTTTAGGGAAAACACAACTGAGTCCAACTCTGTCACACTGGAGAGCATAAATTCTGAAGTAAGGTCCATTGGCAGGATGCCAAACTCCTGAGCTGTCTGCACTGCCTGTAATGCCTGGATGTCTCCAGAGCCCTCAGGAGCATCGCTATTTATGGTAATATTTACTGTGACAGTCAATGAATTCCTGCTGAGACGTG
>PVKH010001588.1:0-18927 GCA_004027955.1 Chaetophractus vellerosus
TCAGGGTCTGAATTTTTAAGGAATTTACCACAGGATTTTATTTTCTCCCAAGAGTCTCATTTTTTAAAAAAAAGATTTCTTTATTTCTTCCCCCGCCCCCAAGAGTTTCATTTTGAAAATTCTTAAACAGAAATGTACAATGAATACCCAAATACCTTAACACCTTGATTCAAAATTAACATTTTGCCACAAATGATTTATCTCTTCCTCTGTTTTTCAGTCTCTCCCTCTTTCCATCCCTACATCTATACACACACACACACACACATGCACACACATACTCATTCACTATTTGTTAACCATTTGAAAGCAAGTTCCATGTATAGTGACACCTCGCCCCTAAATTTTAACATGAATCTGCTAAGACTAGACATTCTCCTATGTAAACAGAATGCCATCATCACAGAACAACTAACAATGATTCTATAATACCTGCTAAAATCCAGTATACAGTCAGATTTCCACAGTAGTCTGCCAGATTTTTAAGGTACCCTTTAAACCATTATTTGCCTTTTCCTCAAGTGGGTAACTTTTTACTTGTTTTCTACAATAGTACTTAAGTACAGATCACTTGGTCTAGGAACTTGAGCATATCTTTTTAAACTTTTGACACCCTCATCTCTAAATTGGTGAGACTGGATTACCCTATTAGGCAACATGCCCCCGAGGTCCTGCTGCTCCAGGCAGGCCTCATCCAGGTGGGCCGATCAGGCAGCCAGCCCTGAGCGTGTTGCTGACCACCCTCTACCCAGCTCCCCAGTGCCTGAGGCTCTCGAGGAGGTAGGAATGGGACTGTGAAGGCTATTTTCAGCATTTCAAACGTCCAAACAGAAATACAGGACATACTTGAGAACGTTGCATTGGCCAACTAAACCATCCATTTTTGTTGTCATTTGTTGCTGGAATTCTGTTATTTCAGAGCAGACTGGAATACTGGCTAGCTTGTCCCTGTCGGAAGCTCAGACTGGCAGTTGCATATGCCATTGACTGATAAAGTAATAAGATAAAGTGTTGCATTTTGTTGGGTAGGAGGAGTTTTTCAAGACAAAGTCTGAGAAAGTGAAAACTGTAAGGACTTCTTGGAGGTTAGAAGTGGAGAGCCTCTGGCCCAGGGTGCTGGGGACCCAGACTTCCTGACTTTGCCATTGGCAGTGAAGGGCTCTCAGGGAGGTGCGCCTGCTGTTTGTCATGTGTCTGTTATTCTAGGGACCGTATTTTTACAGCTGACCCTTCTCACTTACAAGCATAACAGCTGCTATGTGTTGAATTTGGGGGGGCTCCATATTTTTACTGTAAAATTAAATTGGTTCTTGGTTTTGAAATCTTACTTTTAATCCATCTTGCTTCTCAATTAGCTGTGGGAGAGCAGAGAGGGAAGGGAATATAAAATATCCCGAGGTGTGTGTTTTTTAAATTAATATTCACGTTGTTGTGTGGCTTCTGTCAGTCAAAAATATTTATTGACTGCTTGCCAAGTTCATGGTGGTGTGGGGAATCAAAGAGTTACAAGCCTCACCAAAGCCTATAGCAGCACTCTTCACAACAGCCAAAAGGTGGAAGCCACCCAAGTGCCCATCAACAGAAGAATGGATAAACAAAATGTGGTATATACACAAAATGAAAGGTTACTAAGTTATAAAAAGGAATGTAGTTCTGATAAATGGTACAACTTTGATGAACCTTGAAGACATCATGTTGAGCTAAATAAGCCAGACACGGTAAGATAAATATTATATGACCTTGCTTTTATGAAATCCCTAGAATAAGCAAATTTCATCGACAGAGATTGCAGGTTACCAGGGGTCAGAAAGGAGGAGTTGTTGCTTAATGGGTGCAGAGTTTCTGTTTGACCTGATGAAAAAGTTGGGATAATGGAAAGGGGGGGGGGGGTGATGGTGGCACAATATTTCTTTTTTGCTTTCATGCGGTATTAGTTTATTAATTATGCACATAAGGTATAAACTCAAATTATATAGTGATACTTTTTTTAAAAGCAGTTTTATTCACACACCATACATTCAAAGTTTACAGTCAATGGTTCTCAGTATAATCACAAAGTGATGCATTCATCACCAATATCAATTTTAGAACATTTTCATTGCTCCAAAAAGAAAAACCCCGTATCCCTTATACCCCCCTATTTATTATTGACACTTAGCATTGGGTAACACAATATTTTTAACATATTTTTATTGAAGTATATCATTCATACATGAACATACATAAACAATAAGTGTATAGTAAAAGTTGTGTGTTACAAAATAAACATGCATAACATCATACAGGGGTCCCATACACCACCCCTCCACCAACACCTTGCATTGTTGTGAAACATTTGTTACAAACTATGCAAGAGCATCATCAAAATATTACTACTAACTATAGTCCATATCTTACATTTGGTGTAGTTTTCCCCCAACCCACCCTATTATTTTTTTATATATATTTTTATTACGGATGTTGTGAACTTACAAAACAATCATGCATATGTGTAGAATTCCCCTTCCGCAACACAACACACCGTGGTAGAACATTTGTTACAGATTAAGATAATATCAAACTATTACCACCAACCATGGTCCATAGCATACATTTGGCACACTTTTCCCATACCTCTCCCCCCACCATCATCATAGTACATCTTTGGCATTGATGCAAGAATTACAGTATTGCTGTTAACCACAGTCCATAGGTCACACCAACTGTATTTTTCCCACGCTTCTCCACATTCCCACCACCCTGCAATAGTGACGTGCATCCATTCTAGCTCACAGAAGGACACTCTTGCATCTGTACCATCAACCACAATTCTCATCCACCTCCGGGTTCACTGTGTTACTCAGGCTCTAGATTATTTTCTAGCTTTCTTTCAATTTATATTTACATCATTAGACACTTTTCAGCCACAATCCCATTTATAAACCAGCTGCTACTCACTATAATGGGGTAGCACAATATTTTGAATGTAATTGACATCATGGAATTGTACACTTGAAAGTGATTAAAGGAAGCGCCTGTGGCTCAATTGGTCAGGCTCCCGTTTACCATATGGGACACCCCGGTTCGATTCCGGGGGCCTCCTGGTGAAGGCAAGCTGGCCCATGCTGTGCGGTGAGCTGACCCAGCAAGATGAGTCAACAAAGGGAGACAAGCAGACACAGAAAAACACATAGCAAATGGACACAGCAGGCACAAGTAGCAAGGGGGGGGAGGGGTTAAAGAAATAAATAAAAATAAATCTTTTTTAAAAAGAAAATGATTAAAATGGGAACTTTTGAGCTGTATGTATTTTATACAGTAAAAAAAAATTATTATTATTTTTTAAAAAGAGATAGAAGCCAGGCCTTCAGGAGACTGACATGGTCTAGTGGAGGAGGTAAGATAGAAAAGTAACAGAGGCTGTGGGGCAGGGGTTTGTGCAGATAGTCAAACATGTTGTACGGTAAACTGTGCGGAGTTTCCGGAGCGTCAGGTCCCTTTGGTTGGAGTGCAGAGAAGGATCCAAGCAAGAGTTGGGTTTTGAACCAGGCCTTGAAGGTTGCAACTCAAAGTATAGGAGAGGTAGACAAGGGAAGCGTTCCAGGGAGGCCCATGGTAGCAAGATCGCTGATGAGAAGTAGGGGAGAGGCCTAGCGACTAGTACTGATTATACTATTTCTAATTTTTCATCGCACTTTTGTACTTAGCCTTTTGACGCCCACACCAGTCTCACAAAGTAGGTATCATCCCACTTTAGATTAGGTAGCCAAGGCTCAGGGAAGTGAAGTGACTTGCAAAGGGAACTGTACCTCGTTAAACTCCGCTATGCTCAGTGTTTAGCTGCATCTTGAGGTGCACGGTATACTCCTACGCCTGGGAGCAGAGGAAGATGTTTGTAGGGGGCGTATAGATAATGTTCTGCTTCATAGAAAGCCCCGCTACTTTCAGATTGAGCAGTTGCCAAAAGCAGTTTTGCTTTCTGTCTGCAGTTTCCTTAAACTACATTGGTGGAAAGTCTGGTTTCTTTTGCTGTACCATCCTGGACCTGGACAGCCAGCATCATTGCTTTCTTACTCTTAAATTGTCTTTAAGATTAGATTGGGGGCCCGGCTAGATAGCTCAGTGGATAAAGAGTGCGCTGGGGTACCACATGGGAGGACCCGGGTTCGGTTCCCGGGGACCTCTCCGAGCGGGCAGACGGCCTTGAGAAAGGCAAGCCGCCGTGGGCGGGGCAGAGCCACCGTGGGCAGGGCAGAGCCGCCGTGGGCAAGGCAAAAAGCCGCCACGGGCAGGGCAAAGCCCCCACGGGCATGGCAAAGTCACCCGTGAAAAAGCGGAGCTGTTGCCTGCAAACCTCCGCGGAAGCCCGCCAAAAGCATGGAGGACTGCTGCCCGCAAAACATGGAGCGGAGCCGCCCGTGAAAACGGAATGGAGCCACCCTCGAATGGAACGAGCCGCCGCCACGGAGGGCCGACTTGGCGCGTCGCCGCAAAGACGGGGGAGACAAGAAGCAGACATAGAAAAACACAGAAGAATGGACACACAACAAGAGCAAGCAAAAAGGGGGGGGGATATGTAATAAATAAAAAATAAAAAGATTAGATTGGCTTCTAATAAACTCTGGAAATGACTTTCACATGAAACCTCTGGGTCCATCCTCAGATTTAATCTTACTGTGTGAGTTTGTCTGCATTGCTATGACAAATACCATGCAATTGGTTGGCTTAAACAATGGGAATTTAATGGATTACGGTGTTGAGGCTAAGGGAAGTCCAAAATCAAGGTGTCAGCAAAGTGATGCTTTCTCCCCAAAGTCTGTAACATTCTGGTGCTGGCTACTGGCCATCCTTGACTTTCCTTGCTTTTCTGTCACATAGCGATGCCTTCTTCCAGCGTCCACCTCCCCATGGCACTCTCACTCTCACTTCCCATTTCTTTCTCTTTATAAGGCCACCAGTAACCCAGATTAAGATTGAGCCTCATTCAGTTGGGCTACACCTTACCTAAAGTAACATCTGCAAGAGGTCCTATTTACAATGGATTCACACCCATAGGAATGCAGACTAAGAACATGTCTAAATTGGAGTACGTAATTCAGTCCAACACCCTTAGCAATTGTCAAGGGAAATCAAGAGCTGGTCCCCACTTTCCCTTATTCAGCTGCCTGGTGAAGGAAAAAAAAATCGGTGTTCAATTAGAAATATTTGGATCTTATTGTTGCAGGACAGAATCATTGAGTTCCTAATAACAAATACAATGAACTGCTTTGTTTTGTTTTGTTTTGTTTTTTACATTTTGCTGCTAAAACTTAAGGTATTTGTGCTTATCCTCCTTAGCAGAGGCCATACTTAATTCTGCTTAGTATTTTATTAAAAGCAAAGAAACTTGGCATTATAAAAGATATTTAAAATATTTCCCTTTCATAAAAGACACACATGTAACCTTGATGGTATTCTTATCTAACTTATCTCTAAGCATTGAATTGATGTTGTAAAGCACCGATGCAGTACCAGCCTTCTAGAGATACCTACGTCAAAGTTCTGTTCCCAAATTCTGTCTGGTTTATTTATACTCTGCTACCCCTTCCCCTCTCCTTTCTTTCAACAATGACCTGTGGTAATAAAGCTTAATGCTTCAATACCATGGCAGGTTGACTGGAGGAATATTAAATATAGCTCTCTCCAGCCCTTAGTAGCGCATTCTAGAAAATGGAATATTTTTAGTGGAAGGAGCTGAGGATTTGAATTGGGAGAATATGGATATGCTCTTGCTCCGGCAGCTAGTTGCTTTTGCCTGCACTTCATCTGTAAAATGGAATATACCACCCCTCCGAGTTGGTGTCATAATGTGCTTTGAAATCTTTAGAAGTGTAATACAAGCACTAGTCATTCTAAGCTAAATACAAATGAGCCAGATGGAAAACTACCCGAGATTTTTAAAATAAAAGTTTTTATCACTATATAATATGCATAGCTTTTGAACATAAATATATTGAATTGAACTTTAAATCATCATTATCCATTAAAATGCTAACTTGAATTAAATGTATTTGAGTATCAAAGTTATTTAATTGCATGTCAGAGATTATTAACAGGCAGTTTAGTTTCAGAAGAACATGTAAGTTATTTGATTTTAGTCAGGGTATAAGAATACACATTATCTTTAAAATAAATCTGTGTAAAACCTAGTATAAAACAATTGTAACGGATTAAAATGTTATATTTTAAAAAAATTCTTATCTGCTTTGGTATTCATTCCTCAAAAGCTAGCCAAATCTCTGTGATTACACCCAAAACCATTGAATGTACATTTTGGATCGTTTGTATAGTATATTAACATAGCTCAATGAAATGGCTTTAAAAGGGAAAAAAAAAAAAGGAGGGAACTAAATGTAACTTTTTCTCTGAGTGAGCCTGTGTGTTCTCTCTGGGTAAGCTCTAGGTACTTATAACCCCTTGCTGTGCTCTCTCCCACCTTAATACCTTGATGCAACCCATCCTCTGCTTGGAAATCCCTGTTTCCTTCCCCATGCCATCTGCCTGGTATTCCTACTGGTCCTAATTTAAGAGCTACCTCTTCGGAAGAATGATTTCTGACTCACTCCCTCCTACCGAGGGAGTGGTTCAAATGGGAACGTGCAAATGATGTCATGTAAACGAAAGCCTGAAAGCACTGGGCATAGTCGAGGTGGTTTGTATTATTACTTGTGAACAGAGGAATAACTTAATCCAAACAAAGCTTTAGGAAAATTAAAATGGCAAGGATCAAGAAAATCTCACCCTTCTTTTTTTCTTTTATGTTGTAATGTTTTAAAAATGAGCTATAATATATGCAGAAGAAAGAATAAACTATGTAAATTTTTTTAGAGATGAAATTCACATAACATAAAATTAACTATTTTGAAGAATAGATTTTAGTACTTTCACATTGTTATGCAACTACCACATATATCTAATTCTAAAACCTTATTACCCTAAAAGGAAACCCCCTATTCATTAAACAGTTATTCAGCATTCCCCTCATCCCATGCCCCTAGCAACCACCAATCTGCGTTCTGTCGCTATGGATGTACCTGTCCTGGATATCTCATAGAAACGGAATCATACAGCAAGTGACCTTTAATGACTATTTTTGAAATAGCTTCTTATTGTTGAGGTTTATCCATGTTGCAGCATGTACCAGTACTGCATTGTTTTATGGCTGAATAATACTCCATTGTACACATAGACCACAACTTGTTTATCCATTCACTTGTTGATAGACATTTGGGCTGTTTCTTAATTGTGGCTATTGTGAATAGTGCTCCTGTGAACATGCATGTATATGTATGTGTTTGAACACCTGTTTTCAGTTCTTTTGAATATATTCCTAGGAGTGGAATTGTGGGATCATATTTAATTATTTTTACTGTGGTAACATATATCCATCTAGATATATATATATAAAACACACAAAATCCCATTTTTAACCACTTTCATGTGTATAAGTTAGTGATATTAATTACATTTACAGTATTGTGCTACCAACACCACCATCTATTACCCAAACTTTTTCATCACCCCAAACAGAAACTCTGTACTCATTAAGCAGTTCCATTCCCCTTCTCCTCACCCTGCCCCTGGTAACCTGTAATCTTTTTTTTTTTTTAAGATTTATTATTTTTATTTATTTATATATACCCTCCCCCCCCTTGCTGCTTGTTCTTGCTGTGTTCATTGATTTTGTGTTCTTCTGTGTCTGCTTGTCTCCCCCTGCTGCGGCATCCCGCCGAGTCAGCTCACTGCATGGCGGCTTTCCCTGCTCGTGGCAGCTTGCCTGCTCAAGGCGGCCTTCCTTCTCGAGGAGGCCCCGGAAACTGAACCCGGGGCCTCCCATGTGGTAAATCAGGGCTCTACCAATTGAGCCACAGCTGGTTCCCATAATCTACTTTCTGTCTCTATGAAATTTGCTTTTTCTAGGTATTTCATGTAAATGAAACATGCAATATTTATCCTTTTGTATCTGGCTTATTTCAATCAATATGATGTCTTCAAGATTCATCCATGATGTACCATGTATGAGAACTTCATTCCTGTTTGGGGCTGAATAGTATTCCATTGTATGGATAGACCATATTTTGTTTATTCTTCTGTTGATGGGCACTGGGTTGCTTCCACCTTTTGGCTATTGTGAATAATATGAATATGAACATTGGTGTACAGATATCTGTTTGAGTTTAACTTTTTGAGGAGCTGCCAAACTGTTTTCCACAGCAGCTGTACCAATTTACATTCTGATAAGCAGTGTACAAGAATTCTAATTTCTCCATATCCTCTCCAACTTTTTTTAAGATTTATTTTATTTATTTAATTCTCCCCACCCACATGTTGTTTGCACTTGCTTTGTCTGTTCATCTTCCTTGTTTCCTTAGGAGGAACCGGGAACCGAACCTGGGACCTCCCATGTAGGAGAGAGGTGCCCACTTGCCTGAGCCACCTCCACTCCCTGCTTTATTGTTTCTCTCATTATGCTTTCCTCATATCTCTTGCTGCATCAGCTCACCATGTCTGCTCACCATCACACCAGCTCACTGTCTTCTTTTAGGAGGCACCGGGAACCGAACCAGGGACCTCCCACGAGGTCACTTGAGCCACATCCGCTTCCCTCCAACTCTTGTTATGTTCATTTTTTAAAAAAAATTATAGCCATCTTTGTGGGTGTGAAGTGGTACTTCATTGTGGTTTTGAGTCACATTTCTCTGAGGGTTAATGTTGAGCATCTTTTATGTGCTTCATGGTCATTTGTATATATTCTTTTGAGAAATGTCTATTCAAATCCTTTGCCCATTTTTAAATTGTATTGTTTGTGTTTTGTTGTTGTAAGGGTTCTTTATATATTCTGGATACTGGGTCCCTTATCAGATATATGATTTCCAAATATTTCTTCCCATTCTGTAGGTTGCCTTTATCCTTTCTCAGTAGTGTCCTTTGTATACAAGTTTGTAATGTTGGTGGAGTCCAATTTATCCATTTTTTTCTTTTGTTTGCTCCATGCTTTTGGTGTTATATCTAAGAATCCATTGCAAAAACAAGATCATGAAGATTTACTCCTGTTTTTTTTCTAAGAGTTTTATGGTTTTAGCTCATATATTTAGGTCATTGATCCATTTTGAGTTAACTTTTGCATATAGTGTGAGGTAGGGGTCCAATTTCATTCTTTTGCATATGGAAATCCAGTTGTCCCAGCACCATTTGTTGAAGAAATATTCCTTCCCCTGTTGAATGGTCTTGGCAGACGTGCTAAAAATCAACTGGTCATATATGTATTTTTCCTGTATTCTCAATTCTACTCCATTGGTCTGTGTGTCTTTCCTTATTCTAGCACAACGCTGTTTTGATTACTATAGCTTGATGGCATGTTTTGAAGTCCAGAAGTGCGAGTTGTCCAACTTCGTTCTTCTTTTTCAAGGCTTTTTGACCATTCAGCCCCCTTGCAATTCCGTATGAAATGAAGATCAGCTTTTTCATTTCTGCAAAAAAGGCTGTTGGAATTTTGATAGGGATTTCATTGAATATGTAGGTTGCATTATGTATAATTTAAAGAATAGTTATATTCTTAGATCAGAAAATATACCTTTGCCCTCCACCCACCCCATGTTTCCCTCCCTGATCACAATCCTGGAAGTTACTGCCCTACAGACTCCTGTGATAATCATTTCCCTGCTCTTCTTTACAGCCTTAGTCTGATGTATGGGTCCCTAAACAATATAATTCAGTTTGCCTAACCTTGAGCTATTTATAAGTGGAATTATTGTTCATTTTCATTTTTGTATAGTATTCTGTAGTTTGACTATACCACAGTTTACTGATTCTGCTCTAGATGAACATTTATAGTGTTCCAGTTTGGGACTATAATAGAGTACTGGTTGGAACATTCTTTTATCTCCTGAAGCAACTGTGCAACATTTCTCTAGGTCGGTGTTTCTCGGTCTTTTTTTTTTTTTTTTTATCACCTATCCTTGGGAAAATTTTTTATTGAAAATTAATTAATTGATTGATTAATGTGCTAATACTAAGGAATAAAATTTTTCCAGATAGGGTTGAGCTTTGGAAGTTTCATAGTTTCCTGGCTGCTGAAACAAATACCATACAATGGGTTGGCTTAAGCAACAGGGATTTATTGACTCATGGTTTTGAGCCTAGGAGAGCTCCAAAATCGAGGCATAAGAAAGGCAATACTTTCTCCCTGAAGACTTTGGTATTCTAGGGCTGGCTGCCGGGGATCCTTGGTCCTTGACTTTCTGTCATAAGTCCTGTTCACAAATGAGCTCACACTCATAGGACCAGGGGTTGGGACCTGACCATGCCTATCGTCGGGAACATGATTCAATTCCCAACAGAGCACCACAAACCATTGTAATATCTAAGAATTTTCACAATCTCAAGAATCAGTTTTTGCCCTCTTAGGAGTGGTATCACCCCCATTGAAAAATGCACATTCATCTTAGGACCAGAATTGTTGGGTCATAGAAAATGTGATTCTTCAACTTTATTAGATCACACCACACTGTTTTCCAAAGCATTATACCAGTTTAAATGAACTCCATGTCCTTGTCATAGACCTGGTACTATAAAATTTTTTTTAACTTTTGCTAGTCTGTTGGTTGTATAACAGTATCTCATTGTGGTTTTAATTTGCATTTTTCTGATTACCAGTGTAGTTGAACATCTCTTCTTATATTATTAGTTATTTGGATTCCTCTTCCCTAATGATTTCTCTACTTTAATTCTAAAAATGATTATATGTTCATCTTATAAAGCCCCTGTGAAAAGAACACACAACAAGATGACCTTGACTTACTAATATGAAAAATATAATGGAGCTCAGAGACTTGTGTTCTAATCCCAGAGGAGCTGTTTAACTTGGCTGGAGTCCCGTGATTCTGGCCTCAGTCTCATTTGTTATATAACAGGCATCGGTTGAGTTAGAACTGTGGTTCTCAACCCTGGCTGCCCATTAGAATTATCTAGAGAACTTTTTAAAAATACTGATATTTAGACCTCACCTCCAGAGTCTGAATCAATTGGATTAGAGATTATTGTCCCTTCCAACACTGATGATAATGAGAGAATTAAGTCTTCACGATTTTTATCATCCTTCTTGTCCATACTTTAAACTTATTATGCCTGAAGCACTGTTTTTCTGTAGGACTAGAATCTATTTTTGTAAATAAGTTACAAAAGGGAGGAAACTCCTTAATTTAGTCCATGGGGTGGGGGGGAACTTGGGCTAAACATTCAAAATTCTTTTTGTAGCTGGTTTACTTTCAGTACGGATAGGGTTTTCTTGCATTGATACCTAGAATGACAAAATATGTGTCCAAGAAAATCTTGATCATAAGTGAGCCTTAGAAAGAATGAGGCACACATCAAGATTCTAGACATATTCCTCCTACCTGGGCATTTTATAAAATTTAGTTGACTATGAACCATTTAGCCATGTCAAAAACTTTTCACTTCATCCATACAATGCATGTCCTTTATTTTAAAAAGAAGATGACAGGTTTTCAAAAAAGAAAAGCACAGGGGATTGGATTTCATTGATTGTCTCAAAATGTCCCTAACAGACCCAAGCATGACCAATACCTTCTTTGACATTGATGCAAGAATATTTCAATATTGCTGTTACTGTATTTTTCCCATGCATCTCCATATTCTTACCACCTTGTAATAGTGATATATATTTTTTCTAGTTCGTAGAAGAGCATTCTTGTATTTGTACTATTAACTACAGTCCTCATCCACCTCTGGGTTCACTATGTTGTTCAGTCCCTCGATTACTTTCTAGCTTTGTTTGTGGTATCTTTTGTCCCTGCTCTCCTATTTTCTAGCCAGAAATAATTTCTCCTTCATTTCATGTTCTTTAATACTTTTTCACTCTTTCTATGTACAGTATGACTTTCTACTTACTAGAGATATAAGCTCTTTGAGGACAGAATTTGTATCTCATTTTTCTTCCTATCTCCCTTCCCTCCACCTTGCCTGGCCTAGAACAATAGAAAACACATGATAGTTGCTCAGAAATAGCTACACTGAGTAAATGAAATTCTGGTTCCCCCGTAGCGTAATGCCTTACTTCTGCATCATGTGGGAGAGTGTATGAAAAAATGAGCCAAATAAGCGGCAATCCAAACACGTAGACATGAGAGGACCAAAAAGTGGCCAGGAGCCCTGGTATCTGGGCAGAGCAAAAACCTGACAAGGCTGAATTCATGACTTTCAACTTTATACTCTACAATTCTGTCCCATTGCCAGAGCCTCCAGTTCCAGTCATTCAAGGGGGCTGCTTAAGCCAGGATCTGTGGCGCGGTAAAGGTGAACCAACTGTGCTCCAGGGAGAACTGGTCAGGACCCCAGCTCTCCTTGTCTGGGAGGGTCACCACGAGAGAGTATTATATTATACTCTTCCACCTAACATACCTTTGTGTGTCTTCAAAATTCTCTGTAATAAAAAGTGCCCTGAGCCCAGGGCAGCGATGTTTTGAGTGCCCACCTGCCACGTGTAGCTGTATCACATGCAGTCACCATCTGACACTTGCAAGCAGTTTGTGTTTTTCTGAGTATGTTTCCTTGCATTTGCTCAGTTGATCATCACAGCAATCCCTTTGAAAGGAAAACATTTTGTAGCAGCCTAGGCCCTGGTTAGAAATGACAGAAACCACAAGTGCAAACTGGCTTAAGCATAAAATAGGAATTTATTTCCTCATGGAGCCAGACCATGGAATTCTGGCCCCAAGGATTCTAGCTTTAGGGATTTAATGTTAAAACAATCTTTGCCTTTATGGCTCACCTCTGCTTCTCTCTCCAGTTGGCTTCATTCTCCTTCACTGTAAACAGGTTCTTCTCCTCTCCCCCCCCACGTAGCAAGAAACATGGCCTCAGGCAGTTCCAAAATCTCATTCTTCCTGTTCCTTTAAGAGCATCTTCCCCAGTGGCTCCAAAAGAGAAATACTGGGCAAGGGCTGTGATTGGCCAGGCCTAGGTCACGTGCCTTCTCTCAGCTACTTGCCAGCTTGGGGCAGGGTGCAGTGATGGACAGCTTCCCTGAGGACCTTGTAGGGACAGTCCCCTAAAAGGAGGGACTGATGTGTGTGTGTGTGTGGGGGGGGTGCTGGGCACACACAACAGAAATCTGTCATAAGCTTGTTTTACTCTATTCTACTCCTATGTTTATTTCTACCTCTCCTAAACAACTCTACTTTTCTATGAGTGGTTTCCAACCGAGGCGTTTATTGCGAATCAACAAATTCCAGTCCCCAGATTTGCCACCAAGCTTGACTTACTCTGTTTTCTAGACTTACCGCATCTTCTCACCTAGCCACAGATACCATTGTGTCCTTTAGCCACCTACCTGCACTTTCTCCTCGGCACTCTCCCAGCCCCCAGAGAAAGAAAGAATTTGCTCCAAGGCTGGAGCTTAGCACTTCTCCCGTTCCCCATAGTGCACGAGGGTCTCATTCTAGGTTAGGACTCAGCCACGCCGTCTTCCAGGCTCCTACTGGCCATTGCCAGGCCCCAGCTCTTGGGGTGGGGGAGGAGAATTCTCTGGCTGCTTCTGCTGACTAAGTATACCCTCGAGAGCTGGTCAGTAACAGTGGTGCTCCCGCCGCGAGACTTGTGCCTTTTTTGTCTCCCCTGCAGCTTTCCATGCTATGTTG
Organism: Chaetophractus vellerosus; assembly: GCA_004027955.1. Classification (NCBI taxonomy): domain Eukaryota; kingdom Metazoa; phylum Chordata; class Mammalia; order Cingulata; family Chlamyphoridae; genus Chaetophractus; species Chaetophractus vellerosus. The sequence continues at coordinate 13,677 of PVKH010001588.1, forward strand.
ATAAACCCAGATCTGTAATGAGGAACATAAAGGACACAATACAGGCCTCGCACAAACCAATGGGGGTGGGGTATTACGGGCCCCTGTGGATTGTTTGACTGAAGGAAAGCAGGGGGAGGAAACCTGGTTGCTGTTGAGCAAATTACTACCAGATGTAGATTTCAATAAACACCACACTGCTGTTCCCTTGCCCGAAGGTGCTATGAATTTCTTGAGGCAACAGAGCAAACAGTAAACTGGGGGCTGCTCCAATAAGGATGGAGCCTCCTGGTGCTCCCATTCCTGGATGTTTGTCCACAAAATGCAAGGCTGATCCCGGGGGCTTTTTTTGGGGGGGTAGGCATCTCTCCCCTACCTATACTTTACACAAGAGTAGTAGTCTTAAAACACAGCAACCAGAACCCATGGAAACTAAAAGAAGCCCAGAGCTGTGGTTAAAATGTCACACACAAAAGCATCACTGAAAAACAGCCACCTGAGTGGGTACTCTAAGAGAATGGGGGTCGGTGGCTTTTCTCATAAATGCTAACAAATACCCGTGCGCCTGTCTTGCTTGTGCCACTCGGTGAACAAAGCCCACTGTCCTAACCCTCACTGAACTTACAGATGAAGGGATGATGGGCAGTAAATCAATAATTACAGGAATTTGATTTTGAATTGTATGTGAGCACTTACAGGGTATGGGAGCTCCTTGGAAGTTCTGGAGTTGAAGTAAATTGAACAGCATCATGTTTGTCTTTGGCCCTCAATTGACAAATCTCTGCCTTTGCAGCTCACGGTGCATTCCATTCTTCCTTTGTACTTCTTTGAAGGACCTTTCTTAGATCAGACTACAATGATGTGATAGCTAAACTCTGAGAGCTTGCTATGCCCCAGACATCGTACTAAGCATTTATTTGGATTTTCTCATTTAATCTTCACAATGACTTGATTTTTATTTTATTTATTTTTATGTTTTAGGAGGTACCAGGGATCAATCCCCAGGACCTTGTACATGAGAAGCAGATGTTCAACCACTGAGCTATACCAGCTTCCTGACTTGATTTTGTAGATTAGGAAATTGAGGCACACAGAGGTAAAGTAAGTTGTCTCAGGTCACATAGCTAGTAAGTGGTGGAGCCAGATAGTCTGACTCTAGAGCCACAGTTCTTAAACCCTACTCTGCAGTACCTCTCTTACACATTGGTCAGGCCTGACCACAGCTGGTTGAATTCCTCTTCTACATTACCGGTTCAACCATCTGTTCAACCATGGTTTTCACTTTCCCCAAACCTCTGTTCTCCAGAACTGTGCTTTGGTGGGTCATCCTAGTTCCAGGGTCCTGCCTCTATAAGTCAGAAACTCAATTTTGCTGGTGCATGAAGACTGTCAGAGACTAACTCCCAATAACCAAACTCACAAGAGATTGATGTACAATCCAGAGAGTTCAGTTTGTCCTGTCTGTCACGGCCCACATGTACATGGGAGCAAATAGATAATCAGAAAGTTTTACGGTTACCTCAGAAGGGTATGATTCCTTAGGTAAAACCACATTTCCTAAGATTACTCCTTTGTCACTTTCATTGAAGGTGGAAATTCCCAGTCTCTTCAACTGTTTTCTACAGTCTGTTCAAATGAATGACTCTTCAGACCTCTCTACATGGCTTGATGTCCTCCAGGGCATGTCAGTGCCTACTAATTCCATCCTCCAAAGCTAACCTTATTTTTAAGGTCCACAGGGAGGCCTTGTATTCGCTGAGTATAGCCAGTATCACACAGGAAAAGCTCAAATACCCTACTGGAAACCCAGAAGAAATATTTCTTTCAACTTAAGAAAAATAGATTACATACACTTAAAAAATAAACCAAAAGTTCTGCATCTTTACCAAGGAGGGTGTTTTTTTGAAAGGGCAGGGCAGGCACAGATTACCTGATCAAATAGGCATAAAAGTAGATATGTCTGGGCCTGAACAGCACATGTGATAAAACACTGGGTAGAAGCCACTGCATAATTCTGAACCCAAGAGAAACGATGGGCCTCTTGGCCTGAGTAACTGGTACAGAAGGCCTCTGTCAACTAATCTGAGGAGTGTTACTGTCATGCTCACAAGAAAGCACCAGGAGTCTCACGTGTGGTAGGCACTCTGCAAATGTTTATTGTCAGGCTATGAGTAATTTGAAGGCAGATTCTAGATTTTACTTGTCTGTGATTCCAGCACCTGGCATAAGAGCTGGCATACATAAGAAACGCAAATGTTTTTCTTAAAAATGAGTGAAATTCCATTTATATGAAGTGTCAACAGTAAGTAAATCTATAAAGGCAGAAATTATATTAGTGGTTGCTTAGGGCTAGAGGGGTGGGGATGGGGAGGTTAGGGAGAAATGGGGGTGACTGCTAGTAAGTGTGGGGTTTTTTTGAGGAGTGATGAAAATGTCCTGGAGTTAGATAGTAGTGATGGTTGCACGGCTCTGAATATACTAAAAACCACTGAGTTGTATAGTTTGAATGGGTGAATTGTATGGTATGTGAGTTATATCTCAATAAAACTGTTATGAAAAGAGAAATGAGAAGGTGAACCCCGTGAAGGGGCCCAGTTAGCACTCAAGCAGACAATATGCCGGTAGAAAGACTGGGTAGGGGCTTTTGGAAAGTCTGTTCATTCGTACTAATCTGTTCCACTAGAGGCTTTTGGAAGCTAGTTAGCCCTTGAGGAATGAAGAACCAGTTAATGCAGCTTATTTCCGTTGGCCTGAGATCCATAATAAAGACCATTTAAAAAGTTGAGTCACCTTAGGGTTGAGGATTTGTTAGGATTGGGGGACTGAGGTAAAATAGAAGAGATGAACATTTATCTCCTTTTCTGGATAAGAGACAGATATTGCGGATATTGGTGTTAAGACCCATCCTATTTAGGATTTTTTTTTTTTCATTTTAAAACAATTTCCTGAAGTATATAATTGATACATGAACATACATAAACAAATAACTGGACGGCTTCTTACCTGCTAGACGTGCACGGTCTTGTGGGCTCCGGGAAGTGTGATGCCAGCATAGGGGGAAGGGGAGGCGACCATCTGTTAAATCCCAGAAAGGGTATTGGAAACAAATAACCCCTCCTCTTTGATCGAGCTTGGAGTATCTGTAGCTCTGTCCACAGCCTAAAGAAAGCCACATTCAAATGGGAAGATGCCCTGTACAGTGAAAGGAGAGAGCGTTCAATTTGACATTGAAGAGGCTGCAGAGTTCTCTGGATTCCCAGGGAAGGAGAATAGACTGGGGCGTGGGCCTTCTTGCCATGTGGCCTGAGCACTGAATGTCCACACTGAAGTGTGGACAGGCCTGTCTGCAAGCTTTAATAACTCCCCCGCCCCGTAGGAACAAGCCAAGAAGGTTCAGAGGAATTCTCAGTCATCCAGAGTCATCTTTGCAAAAGATAATACCAGAAAACTCAGAGGGATAAAAAGATATGCTTGCTTAACAGAATATTTCCCAGCCCTGGCCACCCCTTTGAGCCAACAATAGCAAAACCTCAGTCTGTATTTAATGAGTGAGAAAGAACAGTTAGAAGAGGGCGAAGAAGTCGGCAGAAGGAGTCTATTTTAAAAAGCCTAAAGTGCTGCAGCTGTTTTGGCTAATTTTTCTCATTTCTGTGATGTTACAAGCTCTTTGTCCTCTATGTGGGGCAAATTCATTTGGCTCTGCCGTGAGTCATTCTGCCCACAAATAATCTCTCTTGGAGTAGCCCTTATGAAAATAGACAATTCACGGAGTGTTGTGTGAATTAGCAATTGTGTGTCCCTTCCCTGGGTGGGCTGCGCCACGTCTGCTCTGCCTTCCTCCCACATGTCAGAACTTCTAAGGCCTGAGCACACCCTTGGTGACAGGGGAGTGCAAGAGGGGACATCTGGAGTCCAAAGCCGAGGTGGGCCCTGGTCAGCTGACTGCTCCATCTGAAAGACTTCCAGATTTCATAGATGGAGCAAGGGTTTTATGAAAATTATCAAGGAAAAAGACAACGTCCAGGGAAATTCTGTGCGAATGAACGTTACTGTCATTTCACCCTGGATCTTGCTAAATTGATCTATTCCTTTTAGGTAGTAGTTTCTTTATACTCTGGCCAGCATTTTTGTTTCAGTTTCCCCAGAGAGGCACTGGGCTCCTTTAGACTAGAATGGATGTTAGCAAAATTTACTTTTTTCCTAATGATTACCTTGATTTTACTCCAAGAGACTGTCTAGGGCCTCACTCTCATCCCATGTGTTTTCCTGGTAGAGTTGACTCCAATCTTGACTCAGGGTTGGAGCATGTAATTGAGGCCCAAGACAATCAACATGGTCGTAGCCCCCAAGATCCAGTGAGACTTCGGCTAGGAATGTTGGGATCAGGACTCGGAGCTTTGACAGAGTGAGGTCTGGGTGGGGACAGCCTTCTAGTGATTGTGTGGAGAGAGCCAGTTTGAGCATCAAGACCACACGGATGGACGTGGTGTTGCCACCTAAGTCTTGAGCCAAGCTGCCCCGGAAGGCACCAAAATTCCTGCTCTTTCTAGGCGTGGGAGCCAACAAGTTCCCTTCTGACTTGAGTAAATCGGGGCTGAGTTTTCTGTCCCTTGCTACCAAGGGTTCTAACTCATTCAGGGGCACTATTTCACTCCTGTCCAACATCTAGAAGAGTGCCTGGCATGTAGAGGAAGCTCATTATGTTTACTGAATAAATTCATTCAGTTGAGCAGATACTTATTAACCACCTAAAAGGAACCAAGTATTGTTCTAGATCCCATAGGGCTGCAACTGTCTAGTATGGTGGGCGCTAGCTATATGAGGCTCTTTAAATTTAAATTTAAATTAATGGAAATTTAATAAAATCAAACTTTCAGTTCCTGAGTCACACTGCTCGCATTTCAAGCGCTCACTAGCCACATGTGGCTAGTGGCTACCATATTAAGCAACACAGAGAATATTCCCATTGTTGCAGAAAGCTCCATAGGACCAGCACTGCTACAGAGAATACACACATGCACAAGACTCAGACCTTGCCTTCGAGAAGCTGCTTCTTTACAGTTGATTGTTTGAAATTACCAAAACAATAGAGGGTAACATATGGGAGGATAATCTGACTTACTGAGAAGATTGACATAAAATGGCAGCTTTATTTCTCTCAAGAACAATTATTTATCTATAAATTCGAATTAAGTACTAAGATGGGGAAAATACTATTTAGAGCTGCACATTGTACTCTGTATGGTATACCTAAATGTCCTTTTATGTACAA
>PVKH010001588.1:19027-30066 GCA_004027955.1 Chaetophractus vellerosus
TTTGCTCTGTCACAGTCTGCATCTGGCTCTTCACTGTCCTCTCCTGCAGAGTAAGGAAATCAGCACATCCTGCCCTCCGACATCCTGGTATTGAAGAGGTATGAAGGCAGTCCCTCCACATTTCCTTCATCCAGGGACTGACTTTGCTCCTAAAAGTGGCATGCAGGTTTTCCTTGTGGGCCTGGAAACCAGGAGGAGGTGTGAAGCCGATCAGACTCTGCCTCACCAGCGACCACCTTCAGCCCCTTTTCTAGCTCAACTTGACTAAGTCTCTACCGTCAGCCTCATCTCCTCAGTTCCCCACTTACGGCTCCTGCCTTACCCAATCTGGCTTGCTCCCAGTCACAAGACATGCCTGTCCCAGAGCATCTCTGCCCTTTAGCTCACACTGTGCCCACCTCCAGTTAATTACTTCTCCTTGAAAGTCAACAACATAGACCCAGAAAAAGCTCTCGCATATTGTTGTGAAAGCAGGAAAAGAAAACTATCATGGAGCTTTAGCATTTGTTTTCACAGTGTAATTTAATTACCCTACACTACCCTCCCCCCCAAAATAATGAAACTTTCCCTAAGTACACAGTATTCTATTCATTTTTAAAAATTGACTCAAAAACCCAAATTGTGTTGTGATGCTCTTTCAAACTATTCAAGCCAGAAATTCTTTATCCACCCTTTGAGCCTCTACAGCATTATCTGTACTATTTTTTCCTCTAACAGCTTTATTGAGATATAATCCATATCATATAAGACACCCAATATACAGCTCAATGTTTTTTTTAATGTAGTCACAGAGTTGTACAACCATCACCATGATCTACATTTAGAACAGTTTCATCACCCCCAAAAGAAACCGTATCCTTTAGCAGTCACCCCTCATTTTTCCCTATCCCCTCCAGCCCTAGGCAGCCACTAATCCACTTTCTGTCTCTCTAATTTCCCCTATTCTGGACATTTCATACAAATGGACTCATACAATACAGTCTTTAGTGACTGGCTTCCTTCACTTAGCATAATGTTTCAAGGTCCATCCTTATTGTAGCATGTGTCAGTATTTCATTACTTTTTATGGTCAAATAATATTCTATTATATGGCTGTGCCACATTTTATTTATCCATTAATCAGTTAATAGACATTTGGGTTGTTTCCACCCTTTGACAGTTATGAATAGTGCTGCTATGAACACTTGTATATATAGTTTTTGTGTGGACATATGTTTTCAATTCTCTTGTGTATTGAAATATACCTAGGAGTGCAATTTCTGGGCCATATAGTAACGATGTTTTATACTATTCTTTTGGTAACATTATATATTGCAATATTTAAACACTGTGGTACTTGGCTTATCATTACTACATCTTACCTTCCCTAGGAGACCTAAACTCTTGAGGGTGCAAAAGAAGCCTTGTTCCTTTCTTTGTTACTCCACCCCGTAACTAACAACATGCCTGCGCCTAACAAAAAACACAATCACTGTTTGGACATGAAATTGTAATGGAAAGAAGTAGAGACTTAATACTTGTATAGTTCTTCTGTACTCTTTTCTAAAAGCATTTGGCCTCTTTGAGACCCTGGTGTTGGAGGTGACCTGATCTGCAAATGCAGGTCGTTGGTTTACAGAAACCCAGGGGTCAGCACACTCTGATGGCCGATGACCTCTAGAGCATAAAGAAAGGTCACCTCCCCACGTGTCTCCTTGTAGACAACAATACACACTGCGCTGTAAGCTGTCGGAGAAGGGTCTGCTGTAGGGAAATAACACGATCTACAAAGCAGGATTTCATGAGGGCTTTGCTCACTTATTGCCAATAATTAAAATGTTTAAAGACACAGTAAAAGCCATTAAAAGGGGGAAAAAGTCATCTTGCTTTTTCTCCCTTAATTAAACCCTGAGAAAAGAGCCTAAACAAATGAGGGAAAGATGCCACGTTTATGAAGTGGAGGCCCTGCAGTTGTCTCTGGGCCCATCCTGAGGTGAGGACAGGAGGTGTTTTTATTTCCCCCCAAAACTCTTGCTGGCAAGGAAGAACTATACTAGGCTGCATTGTCAGTAAATGGTTCTTCCTCAGTCGGTAAATCACTGGGTATGATAAGCAGCTGCTTTGAAGTGAGTAATGCGGCAAGTCCAGCTCTTGATGTCCTAGCAGCAGATGGCAATTGGGGGTGATGACAGACATAAGATAGAGGGTTGTGCTCCCTGACCTGAAGTGGAAATTTCAAGTGAAAGAGAACTGAGCTTTCTTATTGGGGAGGAATTGATCTTTCAGAGGCATTGTTAATGCTTCTTATAATATCTAGAAGAGTTGTTCTTTGCTCAGGAGTTCAACAAATGCTAGATGAATGAATTTTCATTCTTTTCTGGGAGGCGGGGAGGTGAGAAACAGAATTCTAGTACATACAATAAGTACTTCAAATTGCATGGCTTTTAATAGGCACATAGTAACTATACAAGTGCAAGGAAGCAAATAGGTTTCAGTTTGAGTGCCCCTCTGATCATTTGCTTGTGGCTGCTGGGAGGATTGTGTTGAAAAGGAGTTTTTGAGGCCAATTCCAGGCCAAGCATGAAAGGACAGACATATAATGAATTAATGGTGTCTGTCATGAACACCTCAGGCAATAAGGAGTGGAAACATATGTGTTGAATATTTGTCCTAGACCTTGAGCCCCTTGAAGACAACAGCTGTTCCTGTCCCCAGGTAGCATATCCCCAGGACCCAGCACATCGCCTGGCACATAGTAGATACCAGTAAGTTTATATTGGTTGAATGAATGATTTGATTTCCTTGGTTTGGAATTGGCCCATGCTTCTAAGTGAATGAGCATACCCTCAATGTAAGTAAATTTTTGCAATAGCAATATTTACTAGAACACCTTGGTTTTTATGGCACTTGTGCCTTGTTTTCAAAATAGCCCTCTAGTGTGCTACAAGAGAATAATACCTTTCAACAGTTTCAAATTTAAATTAGCCACTCAAAGCAAATTTCCTCATTTTCCCTTTTAGTGGTCTAGAGAGGCATCTCGGCATTTTAGAAAGAACATGGGCTTGGATATCAGACCTGAGTTTCACCTTAAGCTAGTCACTTCTGCATTCTAGATCTCACTTTCCTCTATAAAGAATTGAAACAAATGAGCTATTTGATTGTATGAAGCCCAAGATAGAGAATGAAAAAGAACATTGGTTTCAACAAGATCATTTCTCTGTCTTCTGCCTGCCTGGTCACTTCTCTGATTTCAGTTCCACTTTCTGTTCTGGGATCGATGATTCTAAAGTAAGGTGGAAGAATGGCATTTTTAATGATGATCATTAAAATGAAATATCAACATAATGAAAGCCTTTCTTTATATTTCAGTGGAATGATACATGAGATTTGCACTACATTCCTAGGTGATTGTGGTAAAAATGAAATACATGGATAGGATATGCCTACATGTCATACATAAACATATAGTGCATCATCTCAAACATGTCTTGGCTAACATTCAGCACAAAGAATCTGACAAATTTATGTTTTTGTATTTATATATACTCTGCCTGATGCAAGGTAGTAACACTCAAAACCATAGAAATAGCTAATCCTGACCATCTTTAAAATGAGAATGAAAAAGACAAGAGCCAAGTTAAAAAAAAAAAAAAGTAATTATATTATAGCAAACTTAAACTAAGAAAAGCTTCCAAAGTTAAACATGAAATGTGACTCCGTGGTTCCTGGCAACCAAAGCAAAGAAAAAAATAATGGGTTACCTATTTCTCCTTGTCTAATAACAGCCATCGTAATTAGCTTTGGGAAAAAAAGGGAAAATACAGGCACAATTTGTCACCCTGCCAGTCCTGTTCTAATAGCCTTTTATCAAGGCAATAGTCATCCGTTAATAACAAAACCATTGAATTGACAGCAAGAGTGCCAACACAGACCAAGCCTCATTTAATCAATAATAGCCATTTTACTAGTTGTTTGGCAGACGTTAGCCAGGCCACATGTTTCTAAACACCTTACATATATTCATTCAAATCCTCACAACAGCCCTGTGAGTTAGGGACAACGCTTTGGGGTCCTTGATCATGTTCACCGTACCCTACTGCCTCTCGCGTGTCTGAAATCTTGCAGAGGTTTAACATGCCGCCATTCACACAAGTCAGCTCCCACTTGGCACCATCTCAGGATAGTAGGTCTCATTTAAAGCAACAATAACCAATTAAAAAACAGGCAACCCCAGTGCTACATAACTAGATGGGTTAGTTGTTGGCTCACTGAGTCAACTGGCTCTCCTTGCATGGTTTTTAAGTTGTAACTTAGTTTGCCAGGGCTGCTGTAGCAAAGTACCACAGTTCCAGGGCCCTGGCATGATCAACAGTCCCTAATTTTTTCTCTGGCAGTCCTATCCAGAATACACAGCATGCCACCATCAGTAAGTCTTTTGTATATCACAATGGGCCAATATTGTAGAAGTTTAGCTGTGGGTAAGACCTTTGGGGGAAGATGAGGCCTGGGACAGGGCTTGTTGAAGCCAGAGATATACAAATCAGTACCGGACAGGTGGAGTGGAGGCTGAAAGAAAATATCAGAAATCCCAAAAGGAGCCCATAGTGGCATTTATCCAATGTCAATGAATTAGGAAGTTAGTTCTATTCAGGGATATAAAAATTAAAGGAAACAATGATTGGGCTTAGAAATGGCATCACTGGGGCTGAGAAACCAAAAATGAAATCATTTTAGAACCAGCCTTTGTGTTCAGAAAGAGCTTTTCCGTAATCCTACCTGGGATTTCCACAGCATCTTTACTTCCTGCCAGAGAGGACAAAAGGTTTTCACTTTTCCCTTCTCATTGCTTTTTGAAGACAGGCGTCCAAAATTCCCTCTTGCAGTTGACAAGATGTTAGTGGTCCAAGATCATGCAGTCTTTTATGAACAGAGGCTCATAAGCAAGTACTTCATCTGTCCCACCTCCACAATCGTTCTTAAATTTAATTCTTAACATAAAGGAAAATTATTCTTGGGCAGTTTAAAGGAAATGTTAAAGCTTCACCCTAAATTTAATCACCTAGAAATGCAATATTAAATCCGAGAGAACACTTGTTTCCCATTTCCTGGCTGCTAAAGCCTATACCATGCAATGCATTGGCTTCAACAACAGGGAATTATTGGCTCAGGAGAAGTTTAACATCAAGGTGTCATAAAGGCAATACTTTCTGCCTGCAGACTCTGGTGTTCACACCCACAGGAATGGATTAGACTTTAGAATGTGTTTTTCTGGGTACACAGCTCCAAACCACCACAACACTAGAGGTCATTTTATCTAGTGCTCTCATTTTAAAGCTGTGGAATCAGAACAACTCCAGCTTCCACGTGGAGTCCAGCCACTTAAGTCTATTCAGCCCTTGAGGTTTCTTTTTCTATCAGAAGCCATTACCTCTAAGTACTCAGCTTAAAAGCTCCTGCTTATCCTTCTGGGATTCTGTTTAAGGGCTTCTCTGTGGCCGTGGAAGGTTCCCTGGCCTCAGTCTGCACCTGAGTTAAGGGCCTCACCTCCCCCTTATTAAAGGAGTGCACCCCTGCTGGGTCTTGGGAGGGACCTGGGGAGTTTGGGGGTAGGTAGGCATGTGGGGTCAGACTCCCACCATTTCCTCAGCAACTGCTGACTGGGTTGCTGCAGAAAATTCAATCTTTGAAGTTCAGGGGGTCTCAGATTACTGACCAAAAGCAGAAGTGGCCTCCCTTAAGGGTGTATGTACCAGTTCTATGGTTCCTTATCTGTTTCCCGGTAGGCTGGACTGAATGGACGCATCTCTTTTACTTGGCCTTTCTGGAACCTTATAAGAAGTAGATGCTGCTCTCCAAAAACCTGATATTTTCCTAAATTTCCTAAACCCTCAGGCTTGTTAAACCAGTGGGTTCATTACCTTGTAACAGGAATTGGGTCTTTCTCCCCACAGGATGGCCTAGTTCCCATGGCTTCCCCAACCACCTCATCTCAGCCTTTTCTGCATTTAGAGTTGGTCACTTTCAGCTCCCCTCCTACCATTTTCTGAATTAGTCAGGACTCTTTGGGTTTCAAGTCCTACATTATTTCAGGACATAAATCCAGCTTGAACGATCACAGGCAAATAGGAAAGTTGGAACATTGAACATAATCGAAAGGTTGCTCAAGCAAACCTTGGGAAGAGCCGCAGTTTGGGAATAACAGGAACAAGGTTCTCTCACCACGGGCAGGCTTCTTCCACAGGGCAGGGAACATGGCTGCTGGCAACTCCAAAACCTCGTAATTCACAGCTTCTGTCGCCAGAGATGGACTGGCCCATGTTTTCTCAGGTCTCAAATTTTAAAAATCAGGGCCCAGCCTCAATCAGTTGCTTATTCCTGGACTTCCTCAATTTTAGTCAGAGAACTTGATTTTTAAGGCAGGGATGAAGCAGGTCTCATAAGAACGTGTTTGCTATGCCCAGAAGACTGGAGGATGCTGGGCAAACAAAACCAAAGGTGTGGGTCACAAACCTGAGTGTCCATCAGGAGAGGAGTGATTGAGTAGTTCAAGTGACAAGAGCAGGTTGAAAAACAATAGTCACCATATACTTAAAATATATATATGTGTGTGTGGTAAAACTTTCCTAGCCGGCTTTCCCTTAACTGACTTGGCAGATGTGTTAACTCTGTACTTCCTTGGTAAAGCATGATCCATGCCCCCAGGATGCTGGATGGGCCAGCCAGCAGGCCAGCTCCTAGCACACCTGCACACTCCTGCTCCTACCATTTGAGGCATAAGCTTTCCAAGAGTCATTTGGATCTCTTGTCAAACCTATGAATGCCAGATGGACTTGTTGTTGTAATTATATGATTTAATTAAATTCCCCCCAATTTAAATACCAGTGCAAAAAGAAAATTCTATGAAAATCAAGTTTAATTTAGAAAGACTTGATGACAGCAAGTAGCTAGGACAATGGCTTTTTGGAGTGGGGAAAGATAAGAGGGACTTTCACTTTTTATTCCAGAATAGGCTCTGGAGTCCGATTCCCTACGTACAAATTCTAGCTCCACTGATTATTAACAGTGTAACCTTGGGTAAGTTGCAGAATCGGCCTAAACTCAGCCTCTGTACTGTAAAATGGAAATAACTATCTCTTTGGGATATTGTTAGGATTAAATACGATAATGTATTTAAAGTGCTTAGCACAGGGAAGTGGATATGGCTCAAGTGACTGGGCTCCCATCTACCATAGAGGAGGTCCAGGGTTCGATTCCCTGTGAAAAGCAAGCTGGCCCACACAGTGAGCTGGCCTGAGCAGAGAGCTGGCCCACACAGGGTGCTGGCCTGCATGAAGAGCTAGCGCAGCAAGATGATGCAACAAAAAGAGACACAGAAGAGAGACAATAAGAGATGCAGCAGACCAGGGAGCTGAGATGGCACAAGAGATTGAGCACCTCTCTCCACTCCGGAAGGTCCCAGGATCAGTTCCCGGTGCCGCCTAAAGAGAAGACAAGCTGACACAGAAGAGCAGACAGTGAGCATAAAACAATGAGGGGGCGGGGGATAAATAAATGAATCTTAAAAAAAAAAAAAAAGTGCTTAGCACAGCTCTTGGCACATAATAAGGTACCCAGTAAATGCTACGTTTATCATCATCATAAAGAAAAATCATTTTTTTATTTATTTCATCAATACCTGAAAAACATATTTTTTCAAGTTAAGGTACACCTCCAGAAAGTTCTAGAGGTAAGTGAAAACTTGGTTTATTTGGATGAGCCTATAGCATGTCCTCCTTCCCTGGTATGTTTGGCTCTCACAAAAATAAAAAGCGGCGAACTTGAAGAAGGGGAGAGATTTGAAAGTTTCCAGTTATTTAAGAAGGCTCTCGGTGCAACAGAATCTGTGTTGGCTTTATCCATGAGTTTGCTCTCTGGACTGGTATTCTAGAAGTTCATACATTCTTTACATTTGTGTATTTCACAGAGAGCAGTAAAATTTCATTCTAATTGCATTTAGGGCATCTGGATTCTAGTCAGTGTTTCTGGCTCCGTTTTAGAACCTAAAGTCTGCGGCTTATTCCTAATGTGGAAAATGGAATAATCCCCCAGGCACGTGAAGAAGAACTCCAACATCAAGGCTGCGTTACTATAGCAAGAGACTGCTACAGACACACAGAAGGCTTGTTATACAAGGAAACGTGATTACAGCAGATTAAAGAAACTTGCCAGGGGCTTGAAGGATTTATTACATTTCCAATTCCAAATGAGACATGACTATGTCCCCCCCCCCACACACACACCGTTGGACCCCATATGGAGAAGGTGAGAAATTTTCTTTGGTGAATTCTAGAATGCTCAGCTGCTCAAGATCAATTGGGTATTATGTCCAAGTTATATTGCAGAGGGCACAAATACTTTCTTGGCAGAGACAAAAAACAGCTACTTGTGTCTTCTGCACTGCCAAGTTAGTTACTGCCTTGTCTCCCATCAGGAGAAAAATTTAGCTCCTTGGGGAGTCTTCTGGAAGGCATCACGATGTAATGGAAAAAGCAGTGTACTTGGGAGCATAATGCCTGGATTCCAGCTTCCTTGCTAATGAACTCTGATTTTCAACAGGTTACTTAAACTTTCTGAGGCTTAATGTTTTTTCCTGAAATATAGAGGCATTAGTTCCCATCTCAGAGGATTGTGTTAAGAATTAAAGTATGTCAGATATCATGTATGGAAACCCAAATGTTAATTGTAGTAGCATCTCAATGGCAGCTCATAGCACGTGCATTTGACTTCATAGATTTCAGAATTTTGCTGATGTCCTAAAAGAAGGGACTTTTAAAAAATAAGCATTGCCTCTTACCTCATCCATTCTCCAGATTCTTTGGTTTCTCTGGAGGCTGAACAATGGGGTGGTGGTTAGGAACAACTGTGCAATCAGACAACCTGAGTTTAAATTCACTGCTTACTCACTGTGAAGCCTCAACCACTCTCCTAACCTCGGTTAAACTCGGTTTCCTCATCTTTAAAATGGACAAGAAACAGTACCTAAATCATTCTTCATCCCATCACCCTGTTTTATTTTCTACACGGCACTTATCATTAGGTGAAATTATTTGTTTGTGTTTCTCTTCTGTCTTCCACCGCAGCCACCACTCAAATGGACGTTCCGTGAGGGCAAAGACCTTTTATGTCTTGTTCCCACTGTATCTGTAGTGAATAAAATAGTGGTGCCTGGTACGCTATTGTCATTTATTCTTCTCACCGTTTGACTCAAAATATTAGAGTTAAAACAGAAAAAAAACTAATTTGTCCCCTAGTGTTATGGCTAAACTTATATACAGTAGCTGAGTTAGAAACCAGGCAAAAATGCTTTGCAATTAGAAATACCTGTAATCTTACTGTTCTGTTGTTGTTTCCTAAAGATGCTTACTCAGCTTTTAAATAGCACAGTTTGATTTGTGTGACATCAGAAGATAGACAGGCAGAAGTCTGACTCAGGAATTCAGCTAGGAAAGAGCAGGACTTTCAGCCTGGTTTGCTCTTTGAGGTATGGCTGGACAAGGCTCAAAAAGGTCTTGGATTTCAATTTATCTAGGAAGGTATTTAGCAAATTATTTTTAACCATTTGGATATGGTTCAAAAATCACCCGAGGAGTCTGAAGTCTCTGCATAAATGGAGAATGAGCATGGAAGAAATAAGTGGAGCCAAGTGGAAGGGAATGGTTTCCCTTCTTCCTGTGCTCTGGAAGGCTTTCTCACCAGCCGGGCCCTGCCCCATACCCCCAGAGCATCGTCTTTGACTGTTACTTACTTGGCACTTTGGAAATCACTAAGATTTCAAGGTTTTCCAAGGCCACCAAGACTTAGGCACCAAGCTGCTCAGGACAGTGAAGAGATATGCGTTTGGCCATTGAATTTCACATGGATCATTAGCCCTCTGCCTGGGAGAGGTAGTTTTCACGGAGGTGAACTGTGCCAAGGAGAAAATTAAGGCCTAAGAAGAGGAACTCTTGATCCTCCTATCTCAACCTCTCAAGCTCTGTGGGACCACTGAAGAGCTTGAGGGATGGGGTGGGATGGTTCGTGATTACCCGGGGATTGTGTATAAAATGTTGCATACAATCAGGTGTGTATGTCAGGGACAGGTTTCATTAAACTTTCAAGAGGTATCTTTGGTATGAAGTGGGTTATTACATAAGCAGACCTAATGCGCGTGCGCGCGCACACACACGCACACATATATTTAAGTTTGCAGGCTGTGCACATTTGCCTCGCTGGCACTCAAAACTGTGTGTGGGTGGGCTGAAAATGGAAATGCTGAAGTGCAGTGTACAGCTGCCCAATCTTGTTGGGTTTTTACATGATGGCTCTCCCATCTCTTACTGAGTTTTCTCATTTGCACAAACAATTAAGGCAGGCCCATTGGTAAGTAAGCCCTGACTTGTCAGCAGAAGATGGCTTGGTTGCAGAGGGTATGAGGAAATCTATATACAGGACTTCTCTATAGATCCGGCTGTAAGAATAAATTAAAATAAAACTACACCACCTTGGATGGATTGTATGATGTATGAATAAAAAGGTTTTGTTTTTTTTTAGAAACCACCAACAAACCTACCTATTAGTGCACTGATTTTTTTTTTTTTATTCTTCCATCACAAAATGTTCCCCAGCCATCCTATACTCCCAGAGGAGGAATGATGATACATTTGACCTGATGACCTTAGAAAGTGCAGGATGAGAGCTGCAGTTCCACATTCAGGGGTATTAAAATTCCTATTCTCTACTAGCACCTTTCATTGCATCCTGACCTGATTTCTTATAGGGCTTCAGAGAAAGTGGGCTTGTGTTAATCTGCATGCTTTACTTCCATGCCTCTGCCTTGCTTTTACAACAGAATTTGATTAATTTAAAATCTGGAAATTCTTGCCAAATGAAAAGCTGCTGCATGGTGTGAGTGTCTTTGTTTCTTGGTAGTGCAAATTACTTCATTTTCAGCAGAAATGTGGCAGCTTCTATTTATTGTTTACCACACACCAGACTCTGTGCAGAGTGCTCTATGAAATTGGTCTTATTTAGTCTTCATTTAA
>PVKH010001589.1:0-29985 GCA_004027955.1 Chaetophractus vellerosus
AGAGTTTCTTTCTGTTGGAGCAGCCAGGAAGAGGCTTGCTCTAATCCATCTTCCCACTCTCAGGAATATTAGCCTGCTTCACTAAGACACAGAAATGAGGGGGATTTATTTTGTGGCATCTAAATAGGGTATACATTTCAAAGAATAGCTAATTTGCTGCTGGGGACCCTCTACAGAGGAAAATAAATATTATAATTTGATTACTAGGTACTTTTTCTAATGAAAAAATCATATAAGCTCTAAAGGTACACAGCCAAGGATATTTGTTGTAGGTTTTTAATACATATATATAAAGTTGAAAAATCTAAAGCAATCTGAAACTTTAACATTGGAATATAGGTTCAAATAAATATTGGCTGGCACTTAATGGTATATTATGTGGAATTTTGAACAGTGATGTGGATTTATGTTTATTAACATGGAAATATGTCTGTGATGTATTATACATAAGTGAAGAGAATGGCCATCACCAAAATTCCTCCAACTAGAGAAAACCACAGTAAACATCCTATTATCTTTACATTTTTGATGAAACAGCATCATATAATTCATTTTTATGCTTAAAATATAAATATTAATCAATTTAGTTATTAATTCAACACATATTTTCAAAGTGCCTCATTTCCCCCAGGCCCTGTTCCCGGCCCTCAGGATACAGTAGTAAAAATATTAATATGATCCCTGTCATTACAGTGTATGGGGTAAGATGATATTCAAAAATCTAGTAGTTGTATATTTCTGAATCATGGAATAATATTCTATAACATAATTTTTAAAATTGATTAAGTATACAACAACATCTTAACCAATTTCCTATTTTACACAGAGTGGTTTCTTTCTTTTTCTTTTCTTATTTTTCTTTTTTACTACTTGCTAATAAACCCTGGGATGAAAACCTTATAACCAAACAATTGCATTATGGTTATGTCCTTAGGACAGATCTGCAGAAGGAGAGCTTCTCTGTCAAAGGGAATGCACTTTTTGAAGGCTTTTGGATTCATATTACCAGGTCATGTTCAGAAAGTTTGAATTAGTTACTATTCTACCAGAAACGCATGTGAGCACTCACTTGCTCATAGCTTCACAAACACTGGGTATTTTAACACTCTAAACAAATGACTTAAGCAAGTTACAAACTAAGAAAAAAGTTATATCTGATTCTTTACAGTCAATTTCCTTTTTATATTTATTTACACCAGTGATTTTCACACACTAGACTAAGATGGGCTGCATTATAATAAATGGGGTAGGTTTGCTTAAAACACATATTCCTGGAGATTATGACTAATTAGGTCACTCTAATATAAGACCAGTTTGTAGACATTGATAAGTAATTTTAGCCCTTCTGGAGAGGCAAGGCAGATAATCAACTTTAGAAACCACAATTGTAGGCATGATAAAACCACCAATCCCATAAAGGTGACCTACCTTCAAATTTACTTTTCCTAAGTTACAGAGGTTGAATGTCCCCAATGGTAAACTCTAGGAGGTGAATGCAGAGGATTAACTTTTGACACTGATTTCCCTAGCGTTCCTGTCAGTCCTCTCCAGCCTCTTCCCGATTCATGCTGATTTCCGAGCCCTGCCCCCAACCTGCTGCTGGCCTGGAGAAGAAAGCCTTTTCCATTGGCCTTGGCTGCCTGGGGAGCTCTATATTACTCCAGGGAAGACAAGAGCTGTCCCCCATCTTGGTAAAGTGTGAAATGTGGTTTTGATTGCAAAGGGAAGCCATTTCAAGGGGATTACACTGTGACCACTTAGATTAAACTCAGCCATATGGCTTGGGGACACTTCTTCTCACTCTCAGGTAACAGTGCACTGCTAATGACGTGGTGATGACATTTTCAAACAAAAAATAAAGCCACCTGATTGGGAGTAAACGAGGCAAAAAGACAGCAAGAAGTATTAACAGAGCTCTGGCTCTCTTCTGGCTTTGAAGAAGAGATGGATTTGTTTGATTTATCTGCAAAACCAATGAGCATGTGCATAATGTTATAAAAGTTCTGCCTCCTTGGTTCCATGGTTCCCTGAAAATGGGTTCCAGATCACTTAACCTCACTTAGCTGCAGTCTCTTCACCTGTCAAATGGGCATAAAAGCACACTTCACAGGGTCATCAAAAGAATAAAACAGGTTATTTGAAAGTGATAGGTAAACTGCTAACTGCTGTAGAAAAGTTTTTTTAAAAAAAGAGATGGTTTTGCTCTCTCAGAGCTATCAGTTCAAGCAACAGAAATAAACTCTGGCTGATTTAAACTGGAAAAAATAAAAGCTTATTGGAACATTTGGGGGTAGTTTGTAGTACATCAGGTTTGGAAAATGGATTCCCAAAAAGTGAGGTTGGGCAACAGCCCAAACCATGGCCAAAGCCCACCTTTCTCCCAACCCCCGGAATAGATGGATGAAGCCACAGATACTACTGCCAACTGACCTCTGGACACCAGTCTATATTGCCACCATCACTAGCACCAGACACCGGATGCCCCTGCTGATCCTGATGGTGTCACTTACCCTGGGATCCAGGAGTCAAAGCCCCAGGCTGCCATGTGACAAAAAATATTTTCTGTCCCTGCTTCTTTGTGCCACTAGTTAGGGAGTCCACACCTGGGATGGGAGCTTCTGATAGGCTGAGGCATAGAGGTAAGGGAGGCTGGGAGTATGATTATCTGACTTAGTCTGCTTTTATCCTAGGACATGGGCTCTGCTTTCTACCAAAATGCTTAAGATGAAGACTTCTCAGAGGGAAGGGTGTTCAGATGCTGGGTGGTCAAATCAAAATAAAACAGAACCAACAACACAAACAAACAACAATGAAACACAAATATCTTTTAGAGCAGGGGTCAGCAAACTATTTCTGTAAAGGGCCATATAGTAAATATTTTCAGCTTTGCAGGCATCTACTCAATTCTGCTATTGTGGTGCCAGAGCAGCCATGGACAATACATAAACAAATGAGCCTGGCTATTCTCCAATAAAACTTTATTCACAAAAGCAAGATTTGGCCTGCAGGTCATAGTTTGCCAATCCATGCTTTAGAATGATGATGCTGGGCCAACTAGGCAAACTTTAGAAACTGTCCTTTGATTCCTGGCTGGAAATGGATGCAGATAGAGGTAGTAGCAATTCCTTAAATTATGCTCTGGGAAGATGTCTCCGCTCATTCAGTTATCTTGACCTGGTAATTGCTGGTTTCACTGTGAAACAGTTCACAGTGAGGGGGTTAATAACATGTAAAATACTTGCATTCACATAGAGTTTAAGTTCAGCTCTCTGAGCATTAGTTGAAGCTCCCTCCCGGTGAGGAGTGTGGCAGAGGACAGGAAACAGAAGGGGACCCTCCTCTCATCTTTTGCTTTCCTGCAGGATCGCCCGAGGCTATGCCTTGGGTCCCCCAGGTGCTTCTGTCCTCATCCCCATTGTACTATTATTACATCTTTTAGGATAAGTTTCACCAATGCCTGTGGTGAATGGTACCAGAGGGCACTGGGTCTACCCCAGGACCCTGGCATTAGCCTCTTCCTTAGGGCATGTCAGCCATGTTTGTGGAATTCATCAATGACTTCTTATGATTTCTATATGATGTTCCCATAGGTTGATTTATATGACCCGGGGAAGGAGGAGAGTCAGTCCAATGGACTTAATAACTCTTCAGCAGATGTGAATGTTGGCTATTTTATAGGTAAAATAACCCCTTGATGGAAAAAGATTGTTTCCTTCTTTCTACCATTTGTTCAACCCACAGGAATTGTCCTTCTAAAGTATGCCATGTCTATGCTGGGGGCTGGGGCTACAAAGATGAATAAAATGTGGTCTTGTGGTCTTGGCACTGGAGGATGCTCAATTTGTTTTATTAGTATTTATAAGCAAGTTTTTTTTTTTTTTTTTTTTTTTTTTTTTTTTTTTTTTTTTTTTTTTTTTTTTACTGGAAGCAGTCATTTATTATATCTGCAATTCCCAAGCAAACTAAATGTTGTAGAGAAATGGGTTAATTCATCACTCTATGGGGAAGGAGCCAGTCATCACTTTTATTGGTTAGAAATAAGTTTGATGGCATGTGCAGAAAACTCAGCCTATAGTGGTACACCAAATAAGGGTTTGCATCTCTCTCTCTCTCTCTCTCTCCCTCTCCCTCTCTCTCTCTCTCTCTCTCTTTATCTATCTATGTATCTGAGCAAGAAGTTGGGATGTAAGTGTTCAGATTGGTGCAATTTTATCAGGGATACAGATGCTAATTGACTTTCTACTCAGACATCCCTAGCATGTGGCTTGTTGTCTTGTGGTCACTGGATGGCTGTTCCATTTCCAATATCATGTCTGATTTCTTGGCAAGGAGAAAGGGAAGGATGAGGAGCAAAACGTTTGTGCTACCTGAGTCCGTTCTCTTCTAAAATGCTTTCCCGTAAGTACCTTCAGTGACCACCAATTATATTCTTTGGTCAGAACTATGTTAAATGGCTACTGCAAGAGTAAAAAAAGGCTGGACATTGAGTTATTTTCAAATAACTTATTTTAAAAAATACAGAAAAAGGCGGCTCAACAAGTTATGGAAGCATTACTCCTAAACAGTTCTGCCCAGGCACTTTTATGTCATCTAATTCCAATTACTAACTCAGTGGTTCTTCTAGTGTTCGGAAAGATACACAGAAAAACACAGATTAGTTAAATAACATAGTCAAGGTCTCCTTATTAATGACAAAAAGTGAAGAGAAAAACTGCTTAATCATGTTCATATCTCACAAAACCAAACCCCATATTCTTTTTTTGACCTTTAACTTTACTATAGTATCAACTTTGCTTTTGCTACAAAAACATTACAATGTTGTTAACTATAGTCTATAAATTACATAAGTTATATTTTTCCTATGTATCACCACATTCTTAACACCTTATAGTAGAACATTCCTGAATTTATATTAATCAAAATCCTCATCTACTGCCCAAATATTGTTATACATTCCCTATATTATCCTCCAACTGTATTCCAACTAACATTAATCTCACTAGACTACTCAGTTCAGCCACAATTACATCCATAAATCAACAGTGTTTGTTACATTCATGATAATGTGTTATTATCAAGTCCAACCATCACAACATATTTACATTTGACCTTATTAAACATTCTACATACATCCAGCATCAGTTACCCCTTCTCATCCCAATTCCATCTCCCACCAACCTATACATAGTCCAACTCCATAAGTCTACTCATTGTATTTAGTTCATATCAGTGTGACCATACAATAGTCATGCTTTTATGTCTGGCTCATTTCATTCACTATAATTTCTTCAAGGTTCCTCCATGTTGTCATGTTCCTTCCCAATTGATTTCTTCTTACAGTTGAATAATATTCCATCATATGAATATACCACATCTTGTTTATCTATTTACCGCTTGATGAACACTTACTTAGGTTGTTTCTATCTTTTAGCAGTTGTGAATAATGCCACTATGAACATCAGTGTGCAAATCTCTGATTGCATCCTTGCTTTCAGTTCTTCTGATTATATTCCTAGTGCATGGATTGCTGGATCATATGGCAGTTCTTTTTTTAAAGATTTATTTATCTTATTACATATCTCCCCTTCCCCCGCTGCGGCGACGCGCCGAGAGTGGTCACTGCGCAGGCGCGGCTTTCCTCGCTTGTGGGCGGTCTCTGCGTCCGTTCACCGCAGGCACTTGATTCAGTTCGCGGGTGGCTGGCTGCGCTCCATCTGCAGGCGACCTGCCCTGCCCGTGGCGGCTCTTGCCCTGTCCGTGGCATCTTCTTTCCCTGCCCACGGCGGCTCCGGCCCGCCCATGGCGGCTTGCCATTCTCAAGGCTGTCTGCCTGCTAGGAGAGGTCCCCGGGAATCGAACCCGGGGCCTCCCATGTGGTATGCCGGCGCCCTATCCACTGGGCTATCGAGCCGGCCCCCATATGGCAGTTCTATATTTAGTTTCCTGAGGAACCTCCAAATCATCTTCCATAGAGGCTGTACCATTTTACATTCCTACCAAAAGTGAAGGAGTGTTCCAAATTTCTCCACATCCTCTCCAGCACTTGTAGTTTTCTGGGTTTTGTTTGTTTGTTTGTTTGTTTGTTTGTTTTTGATAATGGCCATTCTCATTGTAGTTTTGATCTGCATTTCCCTAATAGCTAGTGATGTTGAACATCTTTTCATGTGTCTTTTGACCATTTGTATTTCCATTTAGG
Organism: Chaetophractus vellerosus; assembly: GCA_004027955.1. NCBI lineage: Eukaryota > Metazoa > Chordata > Mammalia > Cingulata > Chlamyphoridae > Chaetophractus > Chaetophractus vellerosus. The sequence goes on from PVKH010001589.1 coordinate 6,197, forward strand.
AAAAATGTCTATTCAATTCTTTTGCCCAGTTTTAAATTGGGTTGCTTGTCATTTTGTTGTTAAGTTGTATGATCTCTTTATATAACATGCAGATCAATCCCTTATCAGATATATGGTTTCTGGAGACTTTTCCCATTGAGATGTCTGTCTTTTCACCTTTTCCACAAAATCGTTTGAAATACAAAAGAATTTAATTTTGAGGCAGTCTGATTTATCTATTTTTGTTTCATTGCTCATGCTTTGGATGTAAGGTCCAAGAAACCACCTCCAACCACAGGATCTTGAAGATGATTCCCTATATTTTTTTCTAGGAGTTTTATGGTTCTAGTTTTTATATTAAGGTCCTTATCCATTTTGAATTAATTTTTGTATAAGGTGTGAGATAAGGACCCTCTTTCTTTCTTTTAGAAATGGATTTCCAGTTTTCCAGGCACTGTTTGTTGATTAGTCTGTTCTGACCCAGCAGAGTGGGTTTGACATCTTTGTCAAAAATCACTTTACCATAGATATGAGGGTTTATTTCCAAAGTCGATTTGATTCCATTGGTCAGTCTATCTTTATGCCAGTACCATGCTGGTTGTTTTTTTTTTTTTTTTTTTTTACCACTGTAGCTAGATAATATGCTTTAAAGTCTGGAAGTGAGAGTACTCCAACTTTGTTCTTTTTAAGGATATTTTAAAATCTTTACCCTTCCAGATAAATTTGATAATTGTCTTTTCCAATTCTACAAAGAAGAATATTAGAATTTTTATCAGGAGTTCATTAAATCTATAGATCGGTTTTGGTAGGATAGACATCTTAATGATATTTAGTCTTCCAACCCATGAACACCGAATATTTTTCTATTTATTCAGATCATCTTTGGTTTCTTTTAGCAATGTTTTGTAATTTTCTGAATATGGGTCCTTTATGTCCTTGGTTTAATATTCCTAAATATTTGATTCTTTTAGTTGCTACTATAAAGGGAATTTTTTTTCTGACTTCATCCACAGATTGCTCATTAGCAGTGTACAGAAATGCTATTGAGTTTTGCATATTAATCTTGCATCCCGCCACTTTGCTGAAATCATCTATAAGTTCTAATAGTTTTGTTGAGGATTTTTTGGGATTTTCTAAGTCTAGGATCATATCTTCTGTGAAAAGCAGAAGTTTTACTTCTTCCTTTCCTATCTGGGCGCTTTTTATTTCTTTATCACACCTAGTTGCTCTAGCTAGAAATTCTAGCACCATATTAAATAACAGTGGGGAGAGTGGACATCCTTGTCTTGTTCCTGTTCTCAATGGGAAAGCTTTCATTCTCTCTCCATTGAGTACAATGCTAGCTGTGGGTTTTTCATATATGCACCTTATCCTATTGAAAAAGTTTCCTTTGATTCCTATCTTTTAGAGTTTTTTTTTTTTTATCAAGAAAGGGTGTTGTATTTTGTCAGATGCCTTTTCTGCAGCTATTGAAATAATCATGAGATTTTTCTTCTTCAATTTATTAATTTGGTGTATTATGACTGATACATTGATTTTCTTATGTTGAATCACCCTTGCATACCTAGATTAAAGCCCACTTGATCATGATGAATACTTTTTTAAAGATTTATTGAAGTATATCACTCATACATGAACATACATAACCAATAAGTGTATAGCTATAGTTGTGAGCTTATAAAACAAACATACATTACATCATACCACACCCTATCACCAATAGCTTACATTGTTGTTAAACATTTTTAACTAATGATTAAAGAGCATCCTCAAAATATTATTACTAACCAAAGTATTTTCCCCCAACCCACCCTATTATTATTATTATTATTATTATTATTATTTTATATCATTTATACATGAGCATACACAAACAATAAGTGTATAGTAAGAGTTGTGAACTTACAAAGCAAACATTCATAACATCATACAGGGGTCCCATATATCAACCCTCCACCAACACCTTGCATTGTCGTCAGACATTTTTGAAAGAATACTGTCAAAATCTTACTACTAATTATAGTCCTTATCTTACATTTGGTGTATTTCCCCCCCAACCCACCCTATTATTATTTTTTAAATATATTTTTATGACAGAAGTTGCAAACTTACAAAACAATCATGCATATGTGCAGAATTCCCAAACAACACCCTCTATCAACACACCACACCATGGTGGAACATTTGTTACAAATTATGAGATAATATCATCCGGTTATCACCAGGTCCACAGCATACATTTGGCACACATTTTGCATATTCTCCAATTATCAACACAGTACATCTTTGGAATACATGCAAGAATATTACATTGTTACTGTTAACCACAGTCCATAGGTCACTCCATCTGTATTTTTCCCATGTTTCTCCACATTCCTACAACCCTGCAATACTGATGTATATCTGCTCTAGCTCATAAAGGACATTCTTGCATCTGTACCATCAGCCACTATTTTCATCCACCTCTGGGTTTACTGTGCTATTCAGTCCCTAGATTATTCTCTAGCTTTCTGTCAATCATCATTTACATGCCTAGACTACCATTTTCAGCCACATTCCCATTTATAAACCAGCTGTTACTCACTATAGTGTGTTACCATCAACTCTGTATATTTCCACACTTTTATAGTAAAGCTAATTAAAACTTCTACATACATGAAATATCAGTAGTCCTTCTCAGTTCTTCTCTTATCTCCTTTAAGAATCCACCACCTACCACCAGGTCTTGAAGATATTTACCTATATTTTCTTCTAGAAGCTTTATGGTTCTTGCTTTTATATTTAGGTTTTTGATTCATTTTGAGTTAATTTTTGTATAAGGTGTGAGATAGAGGTCCTCTTTCCTTCTTTTGCTATGAATATCCAGTTTTCTCAGCACCATTTGTTGAATGGACTGTTCTGCCCAAGCTATGTGGGTTTGACAGGCTAGTCAAAAATCATTTGACCCTAGATGTGAGGGTCTGTTTCTGAACCATCACTTTGGTTCCATTGGTTTATGTGTCTGACTTTATGCCAGTACCATGCTGTTTTTACCACTGTAGCTAGGTGATATGACTTAAAGTCTGGAAATGAGAGTCCTCCAACTTCGCTTTTCCTTTATAAGATGTTTCTGGCTATTCAGGACCCCTTACACTTCCAAATAATTTTTACAATCATGTTTTCCATTTATTTAAAAATGCTGGTGGAATTTTTTATCAGAATTGTATTGAATCTGTATATCAATTTGAGTAAAATTGACATCTTAATGATATTTAGTCTTCCAATCTGTGAGCATGGAATGTTCTTCCAATTATTTAGGTCTTTTAAAAATTTCTTTTAACAATGAGCTGTAGCTTCCTGAATACACTTGCTTTCCATTGTTGGTTAAGTTTATTCCTGAATATTTGGGTTTTATCTGTCATATTTTATTTTCACCACTCTCTTGACACTTTTAATTACTTTTATTGATACAATCTTCATTTCTAGACTCTCTTCCAGGCCTCTCTCTCCTGTCTTTTCTTTTCAGGCTGTAGCATACCCTTTAGAATTTCCTGCAAAGCAGGTCTCTTGGTTATAAATTCTCTCAGTTTCTGTTTATCTGTAAATACTCTATAATCAGCCTCATTTTTGAAAAACAATCTTGCCGGATATAGGATTCTTGGATGGAAGTTTTTCTTCTGCAGTATCTTAAATATATCATACCACTGCCTTCTTGCCTCCATGGTTTCTGGTGAGAAATCAGCACTTAATCTTATTGGATATACCTTATATGTTATACATTGCTTTTCTCTTGCTGCTCTCAGAATTCTCTCTGTCTTTGGCTATTGACATTCTGATCAGTATGTGTCTTGGAGTTGGTCTATTTGGATTTTTTGAGATGTGAGTATGTCGAGTATTCTTGGACATGGATATCTATGTGCTTCAATAGGGTTAGGAAATTTTCTACCATTATTTCTTCAAATATTCCTTCTGCCCCTTTTCCTTTCTCTTCTCCTTCTGGGACACCGATGACACATATGTTTGCACGTCTTTTGCTGTCATTTAGTTCTCTGAGATCTTGTTCAAGTTTTCCCAATCTTTTCTTCATCTGTTCTTTTATATGTCTACTTTCAGAAGCCATTTATTCAATCTCACCAATCCTTTCTTCTGCCTCCTTAAATCTGCTAGTGTATGACTCTAGTGAATTTTTTATTTCATTTATTGCAACTTTCGTTCCCATAATATCTGTTATTTTCCTATGTATGCTCTCAAATTCTTCTTTGTGCTCATCAAATGTCTTCTCAATATCCTTAATTTCTTTAGCCATCTCATTGAATTTATTAAGGAGATTTGTTTGAACATCTATGATTAGTTGCCTCAACTCCTTTATGTCATCTGGAGGCCTATCTTATTCCTTTAACTGGGCCATACCTTCCTGTTCCTTGGTGTGGATTGTAATTTTTTGTTGGTGTCTTGCCATCTGGCTTACTAGAGTATTTATTCTGGGTGCAGTTTCTCTCATTAGTTTAGGGTTTCCTGCCCTTTCTCCCTTGCTGGTTGTGTAGTAGGAACCAATGATGTAGTTGGTGCTATAAGCTGTGGAGGCTCAAGCTGCCTTCACCGTCCCAAGGATCAATGAAGCTTCTCCCAACTTTCTCCTTTGCCCAGGGTAGGAACAGAGCCACAGCTGTGTGGAATATTCCAACTCATGTGGGCCAAACTGTAGTTGCCTAGAGAGACTGATGAAGCTTCTCACCCCTTTCTCCTGCAGTGCAGGTCCAAGATGACCCCAGTTGCCCTGGTAGACTTCCGGTTATTCAGTCTGTGCCAGCTAAATATACCCGCAGTTACCTGGATAGGCTGGTGCAGGGCGTACCAGCTTCCTCCCTGCTAGAGGTGGGGCTGAAGCCTAGGCTAGGGCTCCAGGCCAATATGGGTGAAAGTAACCAGTCTCTACCATCACTGTGATTTTCAGTCAGCCCTGCTTCCCCTCATGCTGTGGGTGGAGTCAAAATCGATGCTACCAGTGTCCTTCTGACTTGCACAGGCTCAAAATTTCGCCATTCTTAGGGTTATACTTTAGCCAGCCTAGTTTACTAATCAGTAGCTGAAGTCGGTGGCCAACCGTCTCTTCCTCCCCTGTTTTTGGGAAATGGAGCTTCCAACTCCAGCCACAGAATAGCTCCTGAGGTGGCCTGTGCTGCCAAAGTAGGTAGGTCACAAACGTCTGTGGCATCCTATTGCTTCCCGGAGGGGCTGGCGCAGCTCCCCCCAGCTTCCTCCTTGCCCAAAATGGGCCTGGGTCTTAGGCTAGAGCTGCAATCTGATCTAGAGGGAAAGAAGCTGATCCCTACCAGCACTGTGATTTTCAGTCAGCGCCACTTCCCCTCGTGTTAGGCGCAGAGTTAAGATGGCAGCTACCGGCCTCTTTCTGACTTGGACAGGTTCAAACTTTAGCTGTTCTTAGGATTATACTGCTGAATCTACTAATCAGTAGCTGAAGTTGGTGCCCCACTGTCTTTTCCTCCCCCAGTTTTGGGAAGTGGAGCTTCCATTTCCTGCCATGGAACAGTTCCTGAGGCGGCTTGTACCTCCAGTGGAGGATGGGTACTGGCCTCTGTGGGGTGGAGTGCTCTACTCACGAATCTTCTCTGCAGATGGGCAATCTCCTCCTTCCATTCTTTCAAGGATGTTGCAGGATGCATTTCTTGTCTCCTGGAGTCCCTAAACAAGGGCTCTAGATAGCTCTGGATGATCACCAACTGCCCCGTAGGAGGAGCTGATTCTAGGAGCTCTTTACTCTGCCACCATCTTGCTGGTTGTTCTTGATGTATAATTTTTAAAGTGTGTTTTTGGATTCTGTTAGCAAGTATTTTGTTGAGGATTTTTTTCATCTATATTCACTAAAGAAATTGGTCTGTAATTTTCTTTTTTTGTAATATATTTATTTGACTTTGGTATTAAAGTGATATTAGCTTCATAGAATGAGTTTGATAGCATTCCTTCTTGTTCAGTTTTTTGGAAGAGTTTGAATAAGATTGGTATGAGATCTTTAAATGATTGTTAGAATTCCCCTATGAAGCCATCTTGTCCTGGACTTTTCAGTTTGGGGAGTTTTTTCCATGACTGTTTCAATTTCTTTAATTGTGATTGGTTTGTTGAGGTCTTCTATTTCTTCTAGGGTTAGTGTGGTTTGTTCAAGTGTTTCCAGCAATTGTTCATTTCATCAATATTGTCTAGTTTGTTTGCATGCTGTTTTTCATAGTATCCTCTTATGATTTTTTAAATTTCTGCTGAGTCAGTGGTAAAGTCACCCTTCTCATTTCTGATTTTATTTATTTGCATCTTCTTTCTTTTTTTGTTAACCTAGTAAGGGTTTATTGATTTTTTTTTCATCTCAAAGAACCAACAATTTTCACTATTATTTTCTTTATTCTCCATTTCATTTATTTCTGCTCTAATCTTTATTATTTCTTTTCTTCTGCTCACTTTAGTGTTAGTTTCCTCTTCTTTTTCTAATTCCTCCAGGTGTGCAGTTAGGACTTTGATTTTAGCTCTTTCTTCTTTTTAAATATAAACATTTGGGGCTATAAACTTCCCTCTTAGAACTGCTTTTGTTGTATCCCATAAGCTTTTATATGTTGTGTTCTCATTTTCACTTATCTTGAGGTATTTACTGATTTCTCTTACAATTTTTTTTCTTTAACCCACTGATTACTTGTGAATGTATTGTTTAATCTCCATATATTTTTTAATTTTCCCTTTTCTGCCTGTTATTAATTTCCAATTTTATTCAATTATGATCAGAAAAAGTGTTTTGCATAATTTCAATGTTTTTAAATTTATTGAGATCTGACTTTTGCCCAAAGATATGGTCTATCCTAGAAAAAGATCCAAGATCACTTGAGAAGAATGTATATCCTGCTGTTTGGGGGTGTAATGCTCTGTAAATGTCTACTAGGCCTAGTTCATTTAACATATTATTCAAGTTCTCAGTTTCCTTATTTATACTTTGTCCAGATGGTCTAGCTAATGCTGAGAGTGGAATGTTGAAATCTCCAACTATTATTGTAGAGACATCTAATTCTGCCTTCAGTTTTGCCAGTGTGTGTCTCATATATTTGGGGGCACTTATGTTAGGTGAATAAATATTTATTATTATTATTTCCTCTTAGTGAATTTTCCCCTTTATTAATGTATAGTAACTGTATTAATCAGCCAAAGGGTTACCTTTGCAAATATACCAATAATTGGTTGGTCTTTATAAAGGGTATTTATTTGGGGTAGAAGCTTACAGTTACCATGCCACAAAGCATAAGTTTCTTCCCTCACCAAAGTCCACATGTTGGAGCAAGACAGCTGCCGACGTCTGCCAGGGTTCAGGCTTCTGGGTTCCTCTGTTCCTGGGGCTGCGTTTCTCTCCAGGTTTAGCTTCTGTTTCCTCCACAAGTTCAGCTGTAGACCATGAGGCTCTCTACACTTTGCATCTCTCCACAAGGCCAGCTGTAGACAATCAGGCGATCGGCTCACTTGTCTTCTCCTGGAGCACTCCTTTCCAACATCAGAACTGCTTCTCAAAAATCTGCTTCCCAAATCTGCTGCCTTGCTTTTTACACTTGAGACCACACCCACTGAGGGCTGGAGCTCAATGCCCTACTAAGGTGGCCCAGTTAACACCCTAATCATAACCCAATCTTGCCCAGATGGACAGATCAGTTTACAAGCATGATTCAATATGGATTTTTGGAATTCATAATTACATCAAACTGTAACACTGGTCTATATGATTATGGTTAATTATAAGAAGTTTATAAACATATTGTCTAAACTGAGTATTTAAATGGCCAATTCCAGGAAGTCATTATTAATTAGAAACCTAAGTTGATATTAATAACAAAAAGTAACTTCATAACAGGGAAACCTGTCAGAGGCAAACTCACCCTCTCTGGACACATGGGTGGGGCTTGTCTCTTGGCCCAAGGCAATGTCTTAATTCCAGATCTCAGTTTCTGTGGTTTTCTCCTTAAAGCTGTTTCTCCTTCAATGTCTCCTTTCCATGTCATTTTTAGTCCAAGTGAACAGTGGTTTTGTTCATACAGCGCTTTCAAAAACTTTGTTGGTTTAGCATGCAGGAAGCAGGGGTCCAAGCCATCAGACTGTAAGAATTTCCACAAGTCTTTACGAGATAACTGCATCTTCAATTCTGATTTACAAGTTCCATGTTTAGCTAAGTCTTCAAATGGGGCACTTTCATGTGGAAACTTGATTTCCAGAAACTTGGAATCGCTTTCTGTTTTCTTTGTGCCCAAAAGCTCAGTCCTTAGTGTATTTCGCTCATCTAGTATTTTGCTATAAGCTGCAAGGAGAAGCCAAGCCACATTCTCTGGGTTTACTTTGGAAAGTACTTCAGCTTAACACTCAGGTTCGCCATTTTCAAATTCTGTCTTCCATATAACACCAGGAGTTAATCTTGCTACGTTTTCTGCAACTTTAAAACATGGATCACCTTTCCTCCAGTTTCCAATAATAGTTTCATCATTTACTTCTAAGGCATCATAAAAAGTCTCTTTAGCATCCATATTGCTACCAACAGTATCTTCAAAGTGATCTAGGCCTTTTCCATCAAGCATTTCACAATTCCTCCAAAAAATACCCCTTACCCATTTATAAAACCATTGGTAATTGCAAAAAGCACTCACCCCATTCCTCAGTACCAAATTCTGTATTAGTCAGCCAAAGGGTTGCCTTTGCAAATATACCAATAATTGGTTGGTCTTTATAAAGGGTATTTATTTGGGGTAGAAGCTTACAGTTACCAGGCCACAAAGCATAAGTTTCTTCCCTCACCGAAGTCCACGTGTTGGAGCAGGACAGCTGCCGATGTTTGCCAGGGTTCAGGCTTCTTGAGTTCCTCTCTTCCTGGGCCTGTGTTTCTTTCCAGGCTTAGCTCCTCTGCTTGCTCCACAAGGTCAGCTGTAAACTATCAGATGAATGGCTCCCTTCTCTTCTGCTGTGGCATCCTCTCCAACATCAGAACTTCTTCTCAAAAACTGCCTCTCAAATCTGCTCCCTCTGTCTTTTGTCTTGCCTTTTCTACTTGAGACCACACCCACTGAGGGGCGGGGCTCAACGCCCTACTGATGTGGCCCAGTCAATGCCCTAATCACAACCCAATCATGCCCAGATGAACAGATCAGTTTACAAGCATGATTCAATATGGATTTTTGGAATTCATAATTACATCAAACTGAAACAGTAACCTTCTTCATCTCTTACAACAGTTTTACATTTAAAATCTATTTTTTCTGATATTAGCATTGCTATACTTGATCTTTTAAAAAATTGCTATTAGTGTGAAATACTTTTTCCAACCTTTCCTTTTCAGCCTGATTGTGTCCTTGCATCTAAGGTGAGTCTCTTGTAGACAACAAATAGATGGCTCATTGTTTTAATACATTCTATTGTCCATGTCTTTTAATCGGGGAGTTCAATCCATTAACATTCAGTGTTACTACAATAAAGGTGTCACTTACTTCATCCATTTTATCCTTTGGCTTTCTTGTTATCATTTCTTACTAATGATTGTCTTTTAAGCCTTCCAATTTCTCTTACTTGTGTTCTCCATTTCTACACTCTTCTCCAGGGCTCTGGCCCTTGTATTTTCCTTTCTGGCTGTAAAATGCCCTAAATATCTCTTGTAGATAATATACTCTCTCAGTTTTTGTTTGTCTGTAAAGACTTTAAACTCACCTTCTGAAGGGTAGTCTTTCTGGATTAAGCATTCCTGGCTGGCAGTTTTTCTCTTTCAGTACCTTAAATATATCATATCATTGCCTTCTCACCTCCATGGTTTCTGATGAGAGATTGGCACATAGCCTTATTGAAGCTCCCTTGTAAGTAATAAATTGCTTTTCTCTTGCTGCTCTCAAAATCCTCTCTTTATCTTTGGCCTTTGACAATCTGAATTGTACATGTCTCAGAGTAGGTCTATCAGGATTTATTGTTTGAGGTATATTGTCTTTCTTGAATATTGATAGTCATGTCTTCCATAGGGTTTGGAATATTTTTAATCAGTACTTCCTCAGATATCCTTTCTACCTCTTTTCCATTGTCTTCTCCTTCTGGGATGTCTATAATATGTATATTTGTGCATTTCACTTTATCATTCAATTCCCTGAGACCCTGTTCCATTTTTTGCATCCTCTTTTTTGTCTGTTCTCCTATCTTTTCAAATTCAAATGTTCTGTCTTCACAATCACTTATTCATTCTTCTAACATTTCAAATCTGCTGTCATATGCCTTTAATGTATTTTTAATCTTATCCATTGTGTCTTTCATTCCCATAAGCTCTGTTTTTGTGTGTGTGTGTGTGTGTGCAGGCTTTCAAACTGTTCTTCATGCTCACACATATCATTTTAATATTCATTATCTCTTTAGTCATATTTTCCTTCATCTCCTTAAATTGGTTAAGGAGGCTTTTGTGAACATCATTTATTAATTAATCTTAAATTCTGAGTCTCATCTAGATTCCTGGTTTGTACTTTTGACTGGGCCATACTGTCCTGTTTCTTAGTACAGGTTGTTATCTTTTGTTGATATCTATGCGTCTGTTTATGTTGGTGATTTTGCTCTGTTGATCACTTTCTCTCTCTTGCCTAGTGGTTTTATTTCACAACTCTTCTTTGATTTTCAGTTTAATTTTTTTTCTAAAACTGTAATACTGTCCTGTTTAAGTAGATAAAACAGGGACAAGGAGCCTGACTGTGCCTGGGACAGTCTCAGGAGAGACCAGCCTGTCTTCCTTCACTTTTCCAGCTGGCCAGCAAATGGCCCTCCTCTGTAAATTCCTCCACAGAGATGAATTCTTCAATTTCTACTATCTTTTCTGAACCAGCAAGTTTTGGTAGCCATATTAACTGACTAGAAACCACACTCAGCCCTCCAATACTCCCTCCTTCTTCCCAGGGAGGAATCTGACCTTTCCCCTCTCTGTTGGTCACTCAGCCTCACATGTTCCCCTTTCGGGGTGAGGGATGGGCAGCATTCCCAGCTGCGGTGGTATCAACTAATGACTTTCCCTTTGGCTTCTCCATCTCTCCATCCCCAGTCCTTCTGGATGATGTGTGCATCACTCTCCCAGCCCGCAGGGGTACCCAAAGCAGCTCTCTTGGATGACCTCTATGCCTTCTCTCCTGTTTTGTAAGTGAGGTGTGCCCTGCCTGAGCTTCTCTGATGCCATTGTGGATCTTTCCTGGGCATTGACTTTTTAAGCTAGGAATGTCACTGTTTTAAACACAAGTTGGATTCTGTTAGTAAGGAAGAAGAGGAAAATGGATATTGGGTCAGTAATCAACAGTGTAAGACAATCACTCAAAGGGACTCAAGGGTCCCTCTACATTAGATTTTACTCCAGGAACTATTTTCTCCCAGTTAATGGGTGTGGCAGTTTGGTATTTTTTATGAATTCCAAAAATAGATATTGGATTGTGAAGAGGAAGGCTGAACCCTCGCAGAAATCGCCTGCCATATTGCTCAACATGTGGCAAATACTTTGGGTGAGAAAGTACCAGTTATGGTACCTTGAGTTGGACTCTTTAGAGCCTGGTAGCTTTAAGCTTCTACTCCAAATATATATCCTTTATAAAACCCAACAGATTTCTGGTACTTTGCATCAGCATCCCTTTGGTTGACTAATACAATGGGCCACATGCGTGAGCTGGCATCTGTTCTCAGTCCTTTCAGTCTTCATTATTTGTCTGTACTTTCAAGTTGGAAAGTGGGGTGAGATTTCATAACGTAGTGTCATCAGTTCCATTTATGGAGTCACTAAATGTTTAAATGTGGAAGTACCTTAGAGGTCTTCTCCTTCAACACCCCTGAGATACAGATGATGAAACAAAGGTCCAGAGATGTTAAATGACTTCCCCAAGGTCACATGACTACTAAGTGGGATATCCAAGATTAGAACCCATGGAGAGAATTCTGGACGCATTCTTTCTAAAGATTATTTCCTCAATTACATTTTAAGATGGCAAGAAATTCAAACCATCAAGACCAGGCAAAACCTTTTCTACTTACTTCCCTTCAGTGCTGGGATGGCTTTGGCAATTGAACTACGTTTTCAGCCCTTCCTATTTTCCATTCCTAGAGCCACCAAAAGACTTAATCCAGCCCTCATTAGGTGAATAGTAGGCTCTGAATAAGTGTTTGTTGAAAGAACATGTCAAATTTGTTTTCTTCATCTTTGTATTTCTACCTGCCCTATAACTCCAACCAGAAACCAAAGAGTCATTTCTGTTCCTCCCTTTCTTCCACCTTCACCTTCTTCAACTGGCACCCAATTAGCATCACCAAATCCAACAGATTCTATATGATACGATAAATGTCTAGATAAACAGGAAAATTATTCAAATTATTTATTGAATTCTTTGCCCAGATTAATGACTAGACACATTAGGCTTTAAATTTAGAGATACTTTGCCTGTAAAGGAGTCTAAAGGTTGAAGGAAGCTGAGCATGTTATTCGAAAATGTAACTAAAATTTTCTGTTTCTAGACTTTTTAGGTGCCCTGTGTTTATCTCATATTCAGGAGCTGTGTTGTCAACCCCATTGCTTGTGCCTTTGTTCAGGACTATTGTTTCTCCCCTGGACCTCTGCTCTTGAGTAGTCTCTTATTCTTGTCCTTCCAATCCATTCTCTACATTGTGGCTCCCCGAATACTTTGGGGAAAAAAATGCAGACCACTGTTGTCACCAAAGTGATCTTTCTAAAGTGTGAACATGTATCACTCTTGTTTGAAACACTTCTTTGGTTCCCCATTGTCCATGATAGCTAATTGCTTCATTCTACAGATATTTATGGAACTCTTACTGTATGCCAGGTACTGTGTGTAGCACTGAATAAGACAAACATGGTGGCTGCTCTCATGGGGTTTCCATTCTAACGAATGGCTGATAAGGGCTTTGATGACTTACCTTCTATCTGTAGCCTCATCCAGATGTACAACCATCCCTGTCTTGCCCTTTATTTCCAACAAAACCAAACTGCTTAGAATCTCCTTCCCATATCCTGCTTTTTCTCCTCTCAGTACCTTTGCATGTGCCTTTGCCCTCTTTATTGGTCTGGTGTACTAATTTGTCTTTCAAAACCCAGCTTGGTTTTCAGGAAGTCTTTCTTGACACACACTACAAAGATCAATTGCTTTTTCTCTGGAAGTTCTACATATTCTTTCTGTTCTTTAGTTGCCCATATCAAAATGTTCCCTAATGTATATATCCAGCACTGCTTTTCTTCATAAAGAAACGATCAAAGCAAAAGGACATTGCACTGTTTAGAATTCAGAAAACTGCCAGTATCACTTTTATTAATCAGACTCTGCCATATCAAGGTGAGAAATGATGAAATTCTTCATATTAGCCACCAGGAATTACACTGAGCTTTTTGAAGTTCTGAAAACTGTAGTTCTTAAGAAGAGAAGCTAGGAAACTCCATGATGCTTTACTTAACTGAACTACAACAATTTGTGAATCATCATTCATTTTCTAGCAATGTTTCACAAATCTTAAATTTAACTAAAACAAAAGAGTTCATTAGTATGTGCTTCATAATAGAGAGAAACCCTCAATTTTCAGAATACAAGGAGGGAATTTAACTACTTTACTCCTTAAGTGTGAGAAGGTCTAGAGAACTGAAAGAGTAGCATACAGCAAAATGCAAATTAATGTGGTACTTTTTTTCACAGTCTAAAAAATTCCAAGTAGCTAGAGAATCGGGGCATAGAGAGAAAAATCCAAGAAAAATAGATTCATGCGTTAGAGGAGAAACTCATTTTTCTATTTTATTTTTTTCCTGAAAGAGTGTTTATATGTTTCACACTGGATTATTAGGTATTTGGGAAAGGGGGCTGTGTTTTATATCCTCAATGTTTAGTGCAGTAACATAGTAGGTGCTCAATACTCTTTTAGATTTTAATGAAATAGATGAAAACAATATATATTTGATGACTAGTTTTGATGGGAAAAGATCTAAAATCTAAAAGAGGTGATATACCACAGCATGAAAAAAAATGTTGGCTATGTAAAACCATAGGCCACAGGGTATTATTGAATTCTATATTTTTGGGCAGGTGGGACCTAAACCCAGCACTGAGGAAATCTACAGTCTAAGTTCAGGCATATAGCACAATACACATGGGTCCTATATACACCCCAAGCTTTGTGCCTTGTAGCTGTTAGGCTCCATAACTGAAGACCTATTTTTCTGGTAGTTTCCCCATCCCCCTTCTCTTTTGTTGCCTTTGCCAGTGACATGGAACTTTATTCCTGCATTTTATTTTCAACTCTTTTCTTTTCAAACAACCTCAGGGTGTCCCAGGTGTAAAAGAAGAGAAGAGACCCTCAGTGTTCTTCTGGTCCACTTGGGAGGAGGGTTTCAACTTCCATTCTTTCTGGCACCAATTCACAATTTTTTATTTTGTTCTTGGAGCTCTCTTCTTTATAAATCCATTCAACATTTTTTTTTTTTTTAATTTATACAAACTCAATGTATGTGTGGGTTTTGGGTGGGCTGTGGAAATTGATTTACGAGTCAACCACTTTTCTCTTTTCTTGCCATCTCCCGCTTGAGTGGTTTGTCGGCCCTGGGCTTTTCTTTCACTCGAGGAGAATAAGGTTGTGTATGGAAGAGGTCAGCATTTCAAATTGGTGGAGTTCAACTGCACAAATGACATAGAACTGACAAGAAAAGACAGGGGGTTTGGAGGTCACAGACTGCATAGGTCTCGCTTAGGGTTTTTGCTTTGTGATGGACCCTGGCACCAAAATGAATTAAATAACAGGCTTAAGGACTATTGAGGGAGGACTGAATGCAAATCAAAGATAAGTAGAAGTTTTCTTTCCTAAAAAGGGAATGATTTTTTCCCTTGCCTCTCCCCCTTCCATATCTGCGCCGGCAAGGACTGCATGTTAAACATGATTTCACTGGCATATTATGCTGGGCGCTTTCACTCCACTGCTGCTGCGATTGCCCATCTTGGCCTATGATTAATGACCTGCTAGGCAATTTGGAAGCCATAATAACTCCGCAGTCCACACACAAACTATATGGTCGCATTCCTTTTGCAGATTTGCCAAGCTGTTACCAAGGGGCCCGAACAGGAGCCGGATTGCTCGAGAGATAGTGGAGCATTTCTGCAAATGCCATTTGGGCCTTATCTTGCTGCAAAGTGCGATGAGCAGCGGGCTCATTTACAGAATTCAAAGCCCAGATCTCCCCGCTTCTTTATTTCAGCCCAGATTAGAGAAAACAAAACAAAAAACACAAACAAAAATCCTCTTCCACCAAAAAAAAAAAAAAAAAAAACCTGGCAAAAACCAATCTCTGCATGGTCTCCTAGTGATTCCAAAGACAGCATACAGCAGTGTTCCCAAATTGTGAATTGGATTCGTGAAGGCCTAATGCTAATATTATCTTCTAACAGCAAAAAATGAATTTTTGAAAACTCTAGGCAGAGACAAAAAGCTACTGTTGAAGGTTTGGAACTGTCTATATGCATGCCTCTAAATAGCAAATCTGCTTTTTTTGAGTAAAAGGGTATTGAGCTAGGAGTCAAGGGTCTGGGTTCTAGTTGCCGTTCTGTGACTGATTTGCTCTGTGACCATGGATGCATTTCTTTTCTTCTCTGAGCTGCAGTTTTTGCATCTATTCAAAGAGGAGGTTGGATTTAACACACAATTGAACAGGTCTCTCCTGGCTCCAGTTTTCATTCTTTTAACAGGTATTTATTGAGTGCCTGTCATACTTAGCACTCTTTCAGGCTCTTGAGCTATTTTGGGAAGAAATTCTGTGCTCAGGAAGCTTATATTCGGGGGAGGGGGAATCATTAGCAATAAAGATAATTAATAAGTAAATTATATGATATGTTACAAGGTGTTAAGTGCTATGAAAAAAGGAAAAAGTTGGAAAAGTAAGGGGGAACAGGAGTGCTATGGGTGGGTGGGTGGAAGGCTATGGGGGCAAACGGCAGTATTAAATACTGTGGTCAGGGTAGGCCTCAGTGAAGGTAAATTTGGCAAAGATCTGAAAGGGATGACGGAGTCAGCCAAGCAGATATCTGGGGGAAAAGTATTCTGGCAGAGAGATGAGCATTCAATGTGTCTACTGCTGCTGACATATTGGGGGGATTGACTAGCTTCCAATAACTAAGCTAGTTGGTGGCCACCTCATTGTCCATTTCAGTGGTTCTCAACCTTGGCTACATGTTGAGACCACCGAGGGAACTATAAAAATTCAGAAGAGTTTTCTGGGTCCGACTTCCAGAAATTCTGATTTGATTGATCTGGGTGCAGCCCACACATGGTGAGTTCTAAAAGCAATACAGGTGATTCTAATATGCAGTCAATGTTGAGAACCACAGATCTAAATAAGTGGGTCAACCCCATTGTAACCTATCCAGGAGCTGTTTGTCATAGAGGGAAATGATCTTACAATTCACATTGTCAAGCTAAGTTAGCTATCACTGTGTCCACAGGCATTAACTTATCAAGAACCTTTATGTGCCAGGCTTTCTATGCAGCACTTACCGTGAAAAGGAGAGAAAGATGGTATGTGCTTTTTAGTACTTCACAGAATATGGAGAAGACAGACATGTGCAAACTAACCTTTAGACACTGAGGTTGGTACAGAGCAGTAAAAAATGTGAGATGCTAAAGATCAGTTTCTTCCAAATATAACTGACTTGAATATGACCTTTATTATATTTGCCATACCTCCTTGCCATTTAAAATTGACTCATATCTTTTATTTAAATTCTTACTTTGCCATTATCCTAATCAATAATCTCTGTGAAATCACTTGGTATGCTAATCATTAATATATATGTATATGTAATCAATGCATAAATGTAAAAATCACAAATGTTCATCAGTATGCCATCTAAAACCATTTTATAAATTACTAGAGAAAAGTGAACTATACTTTTGGAAATAGAACTGAATGAGATGAGGTGGTGATAAGAAAGAGTGAGAGAATCTTTGAAAATGAGCAGACTCATGGCTTCTATTCTATTTACACATGAAAATGGTGGATGTTGGACAAAAGAGAGCCCAAAGTTAAGTAGTTGGGATAAGCTTTGTAACTCTGCAACCCATTAATCAGTTTTAGACCATTTGAATGATTAACAGATGGATTTTTCTTTGGAATTCCCAAACATCAAGAATCATTTGCTTTTGATCGTATGGCCCGACTCCTCTTTTCCCTTTTTGTGTCAAAGCATTGTGCTTGTGAAGCCAAGGTCATGCCTCGTGAACTCAGCCAAGCCTAAGTCATGCACTTTAGTATGTTTAGAAGAAACATACAGATGGTTGCCTTGGTTTGATAGTTGTATCTTACTGAAGAGTTTACCTTTAAAAGAAGAGCATGTAAACTTTTTTTTTTAAATTAGAGTTTGGCTATAGGCAGAGGCAAACTTCCATGTTTTTCATATATATATGTAC
This sequence comes from Chaetophractus vellerosus, assembly GCA_004027955.1. Lineage (NCBI taxonomy): Eukaryota > Metazoa > Chordata > Mammalia > Cingulata > Chlamyphoridae > Chaetophractus > Chaetophractus vellerosus. The sequence goes on from PVKH010001589.1 coordinate 23,627, forward strand.
TTAGACTCTCTCTTCCTTCCTTGCCTATTCAAATTAGGAGGCAGCCACACATCTTTGGAATAAATAGATAAATGGCACTGGTGATTCTTTAAGAAAAAAAGTAGTTTTATTTTTTAACTAACCAATTAACAAATAAATTAATTCCCACCTTAAAATGTTCAGGTATTGCAGATAATAACAACTGCTTCCAATAATAGTTTTCACTCCAGAAGGAGTCACTGTTGACAGCTTGGAAGTGAACCTTGTGGACATTTTTTTCTTTTTACTGTATCTGCATATAATAAGCTTTAGAAATATGTTTTACATAAGGATGTATGATATCATACTTTACATCTCATTCTGTAACTTTTTTTTTCCACATAGATCTCTATGTCTTAGAGATCTTTCTAGGTCAATACAAATGAATCTACCTTATTAGAAAAACAGCTGCACAAAGTTCAAAGTATGGATATATATCATAGAGACATTCATTTTGCTATAACAAGCAATGTTGCCTGACTATGCAAATGCATACCACCTTGTTATACATATATGATTCTTTCTCTAGGGCAAATCCTGCAAAGTGAAGTTACTGGGTTATAGGGCATGAGCATTTTAACATTAATATACACTGCCAAACTGAACTCCAAAATAGCCTAACGAACTTACACTATGCCTAGGATCATGTACCGTTTCTTAGTTGTGTCTTGCATGTAATTTCAGTCTGCAGGTGGTGCATTCGTTGGAATCTTTTCACTGCCTGCAGTGGGGGATAGAGTTCCTCCCACTCTTGTCTGCAGTCCAGAGAAGTTAATGCTAAAGAAGTTTAGAAAATCAATTCTCTCTCACAGCTGTCGAAGTGTAATAAGTTCAGGGCTGGCATTGTTCTGCTTTCCTTAGGGTGTTGTCCTTTTCTATCTGGTCCGAGATGGACCACTTTCCAGAGAGGGAGAAGAGAAGGGCACATCATACCCAGAATGTAGTCACATGGCCACATCCAGCTACAAAAGAGTCTGGGAAATGTTGTCTTTTGTATGGCCATGCCTCCAACTAAAACATTAGAGGTTCCATTACTATGAAAGAAAAGGTGAGAACAGATATTAGCAGACAACAGCAATCTCTGCTACCTCTGTTTAAAGGGCCATTGCATGGTATCTCAACAACAGAAAGAATACAAGTTATATTTCTAGAGCCATTTATATTTAAAAAAGCATTTTCTTGCATGCTGTTATATTTTGCTGTCATAAAATTCTGTGGGTTAGGTAAGGAAAGGCATTATCCTCATTTTACAGATTGAGACTAAGATAACCTAAGTGACCAATCCAAGGCCAAAGCTGAGAAAGCTAGTGGGGAGGGGCACTAGAACCTGTAAAGGACCTTCTGCTGATGAATTCTGTGCTCTTTCTGCTAAAGACTTTAAATATTCTGGCTACTTACCTAGTAGTCACTTTCTGGTTCTCTTGATTAAGACATCTTTCTTCCTGTTCATTAACTATTAAGTTTTAACAGGTTAAAGGCTTTGCCTACGACTTTTATAGCTTTTAAGTGTTTTGAAGGCAAGTAAATTCCTCGATAAAGTTTATCTTTCCATATAAGTGAAATCACTAGGGCTTACTGGTCCCTAAACCTAGTAGGCTTAGAAGAGTCCTCTTTTCAGCATCTAGTGAGTTCCACAGGGTTCTAGTGGTAGAAGAAAAAACTTCCCAGCATCTCTTTTTCCTGTTATGTTTTTGTTCCCAGCCCCAAGTCAGAGTCGCAGGCAACTTCTTCCAGCATAGGGCGAGAGACCAAGGCTCCAGTCAAATAAACGCTTACTTAGTTGTGGGCTCCTAAGCAGTCTATATTTTAGTTGACATCTCTAAACTGAGGTCATTGTGATTCTGGTTTTACATTTTAGATTGTACTTCAAGTGCTTTTAAAACTATGAGCAATTAGCTTTATGCTTTTTATCTTTTTTAAGAAATGGAACATCCCTGAATCCAGAGTACAAACAGGATAAAGGAGATACAGGAGAAACCTAGCTATAAACCTGTAAGCAAACACCTCCTGCATTGTGTTGTGGAGCCTCAGGGAAAGAACTACCATTTTCCTGGGGCTCTGCTGCTAACAAAGCACTTTCACATACCTCATCTCCCTTGAGACAAAAGAGAAACTGCTTTCACCAGAGCAGGAGATACAAGGACTATGGTCGCCCTTTTGGACATTTTTCCTTGCGATGTCAGGAAGAAACTCAGATCTCAACAGTTCCAATTTTAACCACCAATTGTATGTACTCTTAAAGGCTTAGGGAGACAGGGAAGGCTTAGGGAAGGAGAAGGTGGGGTTATTGCTCTGAGTTTTGAAGGGATATGAAGGCTGGGATGCTGGACCAAGCAAGATCTGTGGCCTTTTCCAGCTCTTATGGGAATGCCTCTTGCCTGTTGTGGGGCGAGACAGCTCTACCGCAACTCTGCAGAGAGATTAGATGATGTTTAAAGCTCAAACAGCACAGGAGGCAGGGTCAACTGTCTGTTTCTTGTTTTCTGGATTGGACCAGCCTAAATATTTAGCTTTCATTTCTCCCATCTTTAAAATTGGTTATTGGATATTTGTTTAAGATGGTACTGATATTCACACTGGTTAAATATGTTTTTAAAATTTCTTTTCTCCTCCTCCTCCTCCTCCTCCTCACCCTCCTCCTCCTCCTCCTTCTCCCAGGGCTTTCAGGTAATTAGGAGAAAACAGGAAGGGAGAAACTCAAGAAATCATGGACAGTTAATTAATGGACAGTTTAGAAAAGCACACTGTAAGCATCCATTGTTGATAGCTAATTTAAAAGGCTCTTTTTGTCATTAATGGGGCACACTCCCATTGTCCCACATTCTTCATTCTGCAGGAGAAGATGCTATTTCTGGAAGAAGTGGAAATCTTTCATTTTAGGATGCAGAAATGAAAGCTGGTTGGTAAAAGCAACATAAAGAGGAAAGATGGTAGATGGAGACAGGCAGCCCTCGAGGAGCTTAGCAGACAGAGAAACCACAGGGATAAGTAACGTTTTGAAGAAACACACTCAGTTATCGCAGATGATCAATAACACATTCATTGTCTTTTGTTGGGAATCACCCATCACTGATGAAGATCTAGTCTGATACTCATGGATACCTTAAGTGTAGATCAGAGGATAGAATAATTTTAGTGTCTATGTCATTATTCCCTTCAGGCAACTTGTTAAATGTGAAGCATCTAAGGAAGGAGAGGAAGATCTTATAATTCCAAAGAATTTCATAAGGAAAGAGTGAAACTCAAATTTATTGAGCACCTACTATGTGCCTGACACCACTAGCAGAATCTGGTAGAGGATGTTCTTCCAGTTTTACAAACAAGGAAATAGGTTCAAAGCAGTTGTGTTATGGTCACATGGCACAAAGTCAAATGGTTCATATTTATGGACTTGGATTTGAACCTAGTCTGAAGAGTTGTACTGATTAACTTGCACAGTGCTCAGAATTTTCACTGACATACTTAACAATCCTAGGATTTCACATAAAAATTCATATTTCTGCACTCTTTTGAAAACTTGCAAAGACAGGAGCAGGGGTTTACCCTCCAAATGGCAGCATTTGGTTGGAGATGATAGTGCCAATCTCTTTCAGAAGGTTCAAGGTCCCCAGTTGACCACAGCTTCCACCTGGGCTAGTCTGCTCATTTCCATTACCTGCACTACTAAAGAAAGAAGTGAACTTTGGGTAAAATGAAATGATTGGGAGAAATATCAAACAGGTTAGTGGGACCTGAGGAAGGGGGACAGACCTGAGGGACCATGGGATGTCTGGCTAAAGTTTCCATGCAGGGATTTTTTGGAGTGTCCAGAAATTGAGCCACTTATAGGTTGCCAATCCCCCACATAAGTGAGCATGATCCACCACCGATGGTGCTCCGGGGCTGTGACAGCTGCTCTTCCAGCTGGCCTTCTGATGAGTGCAGTGTGCCCCAAGACTTTTCTCCTTCCCTATGTGTGTTATCCTGCAAGGACAATTTTCCCCCTAAATGCCTCAGGACATTTGTAAATCCAGGAGAAGAGGGGCGGGGCCCCATCACCCAGCAGAATTATGGAGGAAGAGCTCCTAGACCTATGATTGTGTAATTGGCATAGGGGTGGGGGTGGGTAAAAGGGAGTCAACAGAACTCACTTGAGCAGGGACAGTGGCTTTCTGTAGCCTTTGAAGTGGATTGTTGAAAAAATGGCCACCATTATTCCCTTCCCTGTGCCCAGGCCTCTTTACAACATGACTTTGCAGCTCTTCCCATCAAGAGGTAGAGTTTACTTACCCACTTCTTGAATCTGGACTGGTCTTGTGACTTCTATTGTCCAATAGAATGTGGCAAAAGTGATATGTCACTTCTGAATCTAGGTCTCAAAAGGCTTTGTGTGCTGCTGTTCCATCCTAGAACCCTGCCCTGCTACCATCATGCTGGTGAATAAGAGACCCAGTAGTACAGTGGCCAGTCATCCCAGCTGTGGTAACCAGAGATCAGCTATTCCCCGGCTGACCCAGTAGCTAATTACAGATGCATGAGTGAACCCAACCAAGACCAGAAGAACTGCTCAGCTGAGCCCAGCCCAAATTGCTGAACCACATAATCATGAGCTAAAGAAATGGCTATTGTTTTAAGCTTCTTAGTTTTGTGGTGGTTATCTTTCTAGGCAGCTAAAGCTGGCATGCAGTTTATCACACAGTAGGATTGCTCATATTGGAAAATTCATTCCAGGTTTCAAATAATTACTAAAGGCAACTTTGAAACACCAGCCATTGGTAAGTTGGGACGTCTCCTTTATGCCTATATCTGTGGGTTAGAGCTGTGATTGTGTAATTTTATCTAGCTTAGTGGAAAGAACAGAGACTTTGGAGAGGAAAACGTGAATAAGAATCAGAGAAGTTACGAACTTACAAGACAATCATGCAAATATGCAGAATTCTCATACAATACCCCTCTACCAACACATTACATTGTTATGGAAAAAAAAGAAAAAAGATACATTGTTATGGAACATTTGTTACAGATTATGAGAGAACATCATCAAACTACTGCCACTAATTATGGTCTATAATGTACATATGTTATATTTTTTCCATACCCTCCTATTATTAACACAGTACTTCTTTGAAATTGATGCAAGAATATTATGATATTGCTGTTAACTATAGTCCATAGGTTACTATAATCTATAGGTTACATTAATTGTATTTTTCCCATGCATCTCTGTAGTTTTACCACCTTGTAATAGTGATGTACATTTTGGTTGAGTGCCTGCTTCCCACATACAAGATCCCGGGTTCAATCCCTGGTACCTCCTGAAAAAAAAACCTATTACATTAAATAACTTTTATAAGCTTCAATTTCTTTATCTGTCAAAAAGGGGGATAATAATATTTCCTATTCTTTAGGTCTATTGCTACGATAAATAAGATAATTGTGTAATACACTTAGCACAGTATCTGGCTATAGTTAGCCCTCAAAAATGCTCTAAAATTAGATATTTCAAAGAATTTTCTAAGGTACAAAGTTCTAAAGTACAAAGTTCTAATTAATCACAATTTTTACAAGTGTATTTTATTTGAGTTTGATCTACTCATATAATGCCTGCAACCAGGATAGTTTGTCTAGGCTATTTCTAACTGAACAACAGGTTTGACCCTCAGCTATAACACAGACTTCTGGACAATCCTAAAGGCAGAGTTACTCCCTTGGCTGGAGATTTCCCACATGGGAGGACAAAAGCTCCTGCCACAAAATTCCCTACAGGCTCTACTACAAGGGTAGGGAAAGTGCTGTCAGCCCATTTTAGGCTGTATGAGATCACAGGGTCTTTGACAGGTCCCTCATTAGCTCATCCTTGTTTGCACACTCTGTGACCTGTGCAGCTCACATCACTCTGTGGCTGTTCCAAGTTATCATGTGGCTGGCTTCTCTATACCTGTTTCAGCTTGAGCGGCTCAGGGCATGACGAAATGTCTATCAAAGTATTCACTAGGGCACTCTAATAAGTCTTGAAAACATTTGTCTTTCTACCCCCACCAAACCTCCTGGGAGCCCTCATTTGTAGACTTAGCCTTTTAGCTTCTGTTCCCATCCCTTCTCCATATCCTACCATTATTTCTTTCACAATCAGACAAAGGCTGGTATGTATGTGGTGTTCAAGGCATCTGCCATACCTAAAGCCCCTTCTGAGGAAAGTCAATTTATGTATGTCTTGATGCTGTCTACCCACATGAATTTGGCCACAGATATTTGGACCAAGAGTCAGTGTCTGCCCCAAAGAAAGCTACCTCCAGCCTGTCTAATAGGTAGCATGGCTTAAGATGTCTAAGATATATAACCAGATGTCTAAGATGTCTTAC